>CAHIKZ030000484.1:737500-750000 GCA_903632075.3 Acanthosepion pharaonis
TTGAACAGGTTAAGATTTTAGTGATTGGTGGAAGTATATTCTTGGCTGTCGGTTCCGTAGAATAGTGGTTATCGGGAAGTTGCTGGAACTTTATTCTAACCCACGGATTTCGGAGGGAATATGGGTGGTTTACTACAATGTAACTGACATGATGGGCCCTAACCATGAAGTTGAGAACTGATGGAACCAAGGAACGTAGTTCGTCCGAGTACTTCCAATGGAAGCAGCGATAGAGCAACGAGAGACTTGTCAAATCCCGACATTGAAAGAGAGCTGGATAGTGGAAAATAATTTGTCACTTCCAAGGACTCGGAGACGCTTTTGAATATCGAGACTGGGGAATGAGGATTGGGAAGCTACCGCCCAAATGTGACAACGGTACTTCATTTTCAGCCTGATCTGTAGCTGTAGAGAAAGCCAACCATTTTTCTGCATCTTTAGCGGTCAACGATTTTTCCAGCGTCTTTAGCGATGAATCCTATGTACGCGTTCCACTTGAGGTCATTTGTGAGTTTATGGCCCAATAGTCTATCCGGAGAGAACTACCATTCATCGTGACTGGCTGTAGTTCGGGGTCTGATTAGTGATGATAGAAAGTAACTAGTTTGGTTTTTGGGGAATTCAATGTAACCAGCCAGATTCCTCCCCACATTTAGTGCTATATAAGATGAGAGATCAGCTACCAATCACTGATTATCAAGAATTTTAGAGGTGCAGCCATATATAATCGTACCATTGGCATAGATGTTTAAAAATCATCTGAGTATATTCTTAGGCAGGTCATTTATATAAATCAAAAAGAGGCTTGGGAGACGCTTCCGTTAACCGCCAGGGCAATGGAAGACTGCCCGTGAATGACTAATTTCAGGGACGTACATGTTAGGAAGGATTTTATAATCGAGAAAACCCATCCAGGGATTCCATATCTGGGTGGGGGTAGCAAAACTTCTTGCCACACTTTGTCAAAGATCTTTGAGATATCTAATGCTATAGTCCTTCATGTTTGTTTGTCGTCAAGAGCCTCACTAATTCTGTGAGTGATGTTAGGACATCAGCAGTGGATCGGGCCGATCGAAACCTGCATTGCTCGTTGCTGAAGTGGTTGTTCTCTCTAGGTGTTCGGCAACCATCTTGTAGATTATAGAAACAAATATCTTACTGATGATACTGAGAGGACTGATGTGTCTATACTGGGAGAGAAGATCGCTCCCGGCGTTCTTGAAACCGGGCATTTCTTTTGACACCTTCCACAAGCTTGGGAATGAAGTTTTTGAAACAGCGGTTGAATAACTTCCCTAAGGTCACGGATAATTCCGAGTTGATATTCATAAGGACTAACACTGGAATTATTTTTCTGGGAGAGTGGGTTTCTTAATGTCACGGCTTTAAGTCTAGAGATTTCTCGTCCTGTAATGAAAATATTACTGTAATGGTGCTCGGTGACACGTGGGAAGTTGGGAAGTAGATGGACTGTCATCTAACGTTGAGTTTGTGGCAAAGATCGAGGCGAAGAGCTTCGCCTTTGCTGTCGAGGAAGACATGACCTCGCAACATTGTATAATAGTGGGCATAACTGCTTTACATCTTTTCATGATTTAGTTAGCGATCTTCCAGATTTCGCGGGATTCATTTTGATTAAAGTTTGTCTATATTTCTGAGATGAGGTATTATGTACAGTATTTACATTAGTCGGACTATTGTCCTCATCTTTGTCGCCATATTTGTCACAACGTTTCGGCCGTTGTACGCTCGGCCTTCTTCAGGTGGTTGGAATTTCGAACTGAACCCTTTATTTCGATCGCTGGGGTAGACTGTTCTAATTCCACGCCATGTTTGATGGATGTCGGTTATCAGTTATCTCCTGCTAATTTTCCTCTGAAAGTTCTCCACTGCCTTAACCATTGAACTCACCTTCTTTGGGTCTGTCACTGGATCTAACCAACGCCTTTATCCACTGTGCCATGTGTCCTTGAGGACATCTGGGTATGAACTTCTGAGTATTATAAACCCTAATGTTTTTCAGCATCATTTTTACCAGTGCTCATATTGCAATTTTTGCTGTTATCATTGCATGTCTTTACCAGAGTTCATATTGCAACTTTGTTATCATTGCTTTTCTGGCACTCCTTATTACTGGTTCCCATATTGTATTTATTTCTATGCTTGGTCGCTCAGGAGATTTTTGTGGCCTAGCATATGTGCTGATTCCTTAAGTTTACGAATTTTCCAATGGTGTTCCCTGTCTATGATCTCAACATGATCCCACAGGGGCGGTGATCTCCTTCTCTCTCCATATGTGGTCAGCCACGCCTGATTTTTCACCACCCTCGGTTACAGCTTTCTGGTGAAAGCCTTACCTTGAGGGGGCGGCCTGTCTCTCTTTATATTCCTTTCCGCAGCTGCATGGGATAGCGTGCACACAGTCTTTAGTCATGTTCCTCTCTATGGGGGTCTCACTCGTGAGAGATACCTGCGAAGTGTTGTCACGCTTTTGAAGGTTGTCCTGATGTTATATGGACCCGCAGATCTTTTGTATTTTCTCTGATAACCCCTTCCATAAGGCAGGCAGACTGTTTTCTGAGTGTTGTTGTCCTCCGCCTCCTCTCCCTCTCTTGTACCCGCCTATCCCAGTTTTTGGGGGCCTGCATGGTAGCGTTGTTGCGTTGTAGGTACTACTATATGACCAATCATTCAACGTCTCTGGATCGCCACTTATGACTTTTGCTCGATGTTGTAAGCATCGGACGATCCCTTCTTTTACGCTGTATGGATGGTGGGGTTGAAAGATGTTGAATTGCTGTCCGGTGTACTGTACTCTTCCCTAGAGGAGCGGACTAGTATTCAATAGATAATTGATGGAATGTTGACTTTCTGTACACAAACAACACACTTCGGAATGGGATCTCACATATATCGACAGGATGAGGGGCTTAGCAATGGGCTCGCCATTATCACCAGCAATGGCGAATATATACATGGAATACTTTGAAGAAATGGCATTAGAGTCTATATCGCTAAAGCCAACTATATGGTTACGGTACGTAGATGACACTTTCATACTCTGGACACATCAGGAAGAAGTCCAGGTTCTTCTGGACCATGTGAACTCAATAAGACCTTCGATACAGTTCACAATGGAGAAAGAGAGTAACAACTCAACCCCATTCCTGGATGTACTAATATCTCGAACAGAGAATGGGTTCAAGACATCCGTATACCGTAAACCAACATTCACCGGACAGTACCTCAATTTCAACTCCCACCATCCATACAGCGTAAAATGGGATCGTCCGATGCTTACAACATCGAGCAAAAGTCATAAGTGGCGATCCAGAGACGTTAGATAAGGAATTGGTCAGTATAAGTAGTACCCTACAACGCAACAACTACCCTGGGTACATGGCAGCAGCCCCCAAAACTGGGATAGGCGGTACAAGAGGAGGAGGAGGAGGCGGAGGACAACAACACTCAGAAAACAGTCTGCCTGCCTTATGTGAAGGGGTTATCAGAGAAAATACAAAAGATCTGCGGTCCATATAACATCAGGACAACCTTCAAAAAGCGTGACAACACTTCGCAGGGTCTCTCACGAGTGAGACCCCCATAGAGAGGAACATGACTAAAGACTGTATGTACGCTATCCCATGCAGCTGCGGAAAGGAATATAAAGGAGAGACAGGCCGCCCCTCAAGGTAAGGCTTCAAGAACACCAGAAAGCTGTAACGCGAGGGTAAGTAGAAAAAATCAGGCGTGGCTGACCACATATGGAGAGAGAAGGAGATCACCGCCCCCTGTGGGATCATGTTGAGATCATAGACAGGGAACACCATTGGAAAAATTCGTAAACTTAAGGAATCAGCACATATGCTAGGCCAAAAATCTCCTGAGCTGACCAAGCATAGAAATAAATACAATATGGGAAAACCAGTAATAAGGAGTGCCAGAGAAAAGCAATGATAACAAAGTTGTAATATGAACTCTGGTAAAGACATGCAATGATAACAGCAAAATTGCAATATGAGCACTGGTAAAAATGATGCTGAAAACATTAGGGTTTATAATACTCAGAAGTTCATACCCAGATGTCCTCAAGGACACATGGCACAGTGGATAAAGGCGTTGGTTAGATCCAGTGACAGACCCAAAGAAGGTGAGTTCAATTCCTGGTTAAGGCAGTGGAGAACTTTCAGAGGGAAAATTAGCAGGAGATAACTGATAACTGACATCCATCAAACATGGCACGTGGAATTAGAACAGTCTACCCCAGCGATCGAAATAAAGGGTTCAGTTCGAAATTCCAACCACCTGAAGAAGGCCGGAGCGTACAACGGCTGAAACGTTGTGACAAATATGGCGACAAAGATGAGGACAATAGTCCGACTAATGTAAATACTGTCATTTGCGTTTTCTAGAACTTACTGCATTCAGAACGCGCAGATCTGAATGCAGTTAGTGTAAAAAAAACACTGCTCCTTGTGATAGATATTGAAGTAGTTGTTGCGGTGAGATATGGCTGCAGCGCAATCAGGAGTGAACCAGAGCTGACTGTTTGGTTTTTGGTTGATTTTGGTGGTGAATAAAAAAAACTCCATTACAGAAAGGATTCATTTCGGAAAGAGGCAGCAGTTTTGCACTGGAAAATCCGCAACTTTTACGGAAAGCACACCACCCAAACCTATCTACAGAAACATTGTATGTTATAATTTTATGGAATTTTACAATTTACACAGACAAAAGAATCAACAATAATCGCGCAGACATCTTGATCAAAGACGACAAAAACAGAATGTGCTTTCTTATTGACATCACAGTTCCTGCATTCTCTAATATATCTTTGAAAATCTTCAAAAACTTTCAAAATACAAGAATCATAAAGTGGAAATCTAAAAATGTGACACACGAGGACATCAGTAATTCCAGTTGTATGTGGAGCCCTCGGTTTGATGTTCTGAAATACATATTGAAGGGATCCCTGGTAGCATGAGTGTTATAGAAATACAAACAACTGTTCTTACAACTCAGATATTAAGAACAGTCTTTGTAAAATGTGTTTGTTTTTTTGTTTTTTTTTCACAAAAATGCTCAGTGGAAAATATATATATATATATATATATATTTCTGACATTATATCTGGATGGAAATCGGAAGGAATTGTGCATACAACAGAAATCAAATAGATGAATAATAATAATAATAATAATAATAATAATAATAATAATAATAATTTATAACAAGAGAGATTGAAGAATACAAGCAAATGATCTGGACCTTATTATCAAAGACAAAACAATGTTTCCACACTGATTGCCATGAGCGTACCAAATGAGCGAAACATCTCTGATATGTTTTTTGAAAAACTGAGAAAATACAAAAACCTGGAATTGGAAAAAATCGACTCTTAAATACTAAAACTGTTTTTTCTTCTGGTAGTCGTTTTGGGTCTGATAAAGAAAGAAACTCAAAAAGAAAACTAAATTTCTAGTGCACCCTCTTTCCAGGAAATGAAAATGAATATATTTCTAAAAAGGACAACCTATATTTTGCGATGGGATTTGTCCATTTTGGTATTTCTTGTTAATAGCTCTCTTTTGTTTAATTAAATGGAAAGAACAAAATAATTACACCCTTCTCTTGGTCTTGGTCATTGATTATGAGTTGTCATGTGATTATAAAAGAAATGGCGGTCAAAAATATTAAAAGAATGGTGTGTTAGCTATACATTAATCAAAATAGGTGTCATGATGGGCATATTTATCAAGATGTACGTACGAGATTTAACAATTTATTAGCGACCGACACAGTCTTACCAAAATAACATACGCAGTTGACACCGTGTTGGTCGCAGACTCAGAATGAAACCTCTAATAAATCCTAGAGGAATGGAGAAGCTATTAATTTAAGAAGACAGCAGGTATAATTGACAGAAGTATTACATACCACTTTGAGGCATTAGAATCAAGCAGGCACATAATTTTAACGACGTAGCGCCATAGAAGAGGAATGAAAAACGAAGGCAGAGTGCAAGAGAGGGAAGTCGTTTTGAAAGTAAATAAACTATTAAGAGATTGTAAAATCTCGTTAGAAACGAAGAGCTGAGTTCTATTATGCAATATCTATCATACTATATTGCAGGAGATACTGCATAATTTTCTCACGGTAGGGAAAAGTGATATGAGAGAACAGAGATGTGCTCCTACATAAAGATGCTGGGAATAATATGGAAAGAACATGGAAGAAGCTTTTGAGGAATGATGAGGTTTTAAGGAACCTCGTAACGAAAAGACACTTGTCTTTACAACTTGAAAGAGATATTTCTGAAACGCAAAATAAAAAAAATGAGGTCTTGTTGAATTTAACACTCACAAGATATATTGAAGGTAAGTAGGAATACCTAACGGATTTCTGTAAATGGATGACAGAGAAATATATGATAAAAAGACAAAATAAAGTAAACATACAAAACACTGGAATCTATAGACATAAAAGAATTTTGTCAGATGTCGAATGAACGTATCTTATTCTAACGATTCTGAATATTTTCCAGAGTATTTTCGTTCTCAAACATTTAGGAATATTTCAGCTATAATGCAAAATTTTCCGACATCATCACGACCATTGGTTCTACCTTTGCGCCAATTTGACATCTGTTCAAGGTTTTGCGATTGCTGAAACGTATGACATACAGTCTAACAGTGCACATAACTATTGTATCGTCTTCGTAAACATCATGTGAGAGTTCTTGAATATGAATAAATGGGATTTCTAGAATTTAGTTACATACAGTTATGTCGAAAGCAGTGTCATGTCAGTGGGCATCTTACAGGACTGGCTGCTATCTGTAACAAATAAGAAAACAAGAATTATTAAAGGGAAGATATAAAATCTACGACGATGAAAATTTTCGTCTGATGACGTAGAACAGCATATTAAATTGAAAACATTAACCTTGGGAAGTCAATAGTGTGGGTTTGTTATTCATATATATATATATATATATATATATATATATATATATATATATATATATATATATATCAGATAACGATATATACGTTTTCATATATCAAGTTTGGGAGGAAAGATGTATGACAAAGTGTTAAGTTTTCGTGTTAAGAGTATCGTCCCTTGAGACATACTCAGAAATTATGGTTGTTTACGTTGATGCAATTAAGAGCACACACACACACAAACATACACACGGGTGTGTGAGACTGTGTGTATGTGTGTGTGTGTGTGTGCCTGGAGAAAAGATCTGTGATAAATTGGAAAGGTTTTCGAGAGCAAATTCGCCCCATGAAGAGGTTTTCCCCATTTTTCTTTCCCTCAAAACACTTCTTGATATATAAAATATATATATCTCTATCCTATGTATATACATATATGTGTGTCTGTGTATTTGCAAGAAATAACTATGATAAATTGGATTATATATATATATATATATATATATATATATATATTTATCCCATATATATGCCTGTGTGTTTGTATGTGCGCGTGTTTATTTGTGTAGTGTGTAGTGTGTCTTTATGTGTTCGAGGAAGTATGACTATGTGTGTGTGTTTGTGTGTAAACTTTTAGATATGCATAAAAAATATATCTGCAAAAAGACATGAAATAAAGACATGACAACTATACTTTACCAATGTGTTTCGTCCTGTGGTGGACATTATATATGATTCAATAAAGTCGTTCGAATAGTTCACACATATATATCAATAAAGTCGTTCGAATAGTTCATATATTGTTGAGATGTTGGGAGTGTTTCCGCGTGTGTGTGTTGAAATAAGGACAAACACATATGTAGGGAAAAATACTGATATATTTGAAGAGGTATTTAACAACAGAGGGATTAGTAATAACGAACACAGGTTAGTAATAACAATTAGCAAGAGTCTACAGTCCAACGGTATCTTCCGGTCGAGAGACGGAAGTGAGATGGCCACCTGATCTCTTAGATCTCCTGATCTCCCCAGAACTCTCTAGCACTGTCCTATATCGTAGAGAGATCAGTCCATTCTCCTGTGAAGGGGGTGGCCCCGACACACACACACACACATATATATATATATATATATATATATATATATATATATATATATATATATATATATATATAAACAAATATATATATATATATATAATATACATATATATATATATATATACATACATATATACATTCATATATATATATATATATATATACAGTCATATATATATATATATAAATATATATTGTGCGTATGTGAATTTCAGTGTTTGTGAGTTTGTGTTTGTATTATGTGTGTGATTTAGTATAAAAATATATTGTATTTATTTCCCTGATATATTTGACTGAATTCCCGTCGGAAACCGTCGGTCAACCAGTTGAATTGCTACTAAAACATGATATGACCTTTCATCCTGGCATTAATTTATCCTTCTGTTGATGTAAGGGTCGATATTACTTCGTTTAATTTAGAGTCACTTCCCATCGTTGTACATCTTTAGAGAATTATCTTACTTGTTTCTTCTCTTGGCTTGAATTCTTATAAAATATCTCGTCGTTATGGAACCCGATGTGAGTAGAAACAGTGTATATTATGACACTATAAAAACTCAGACAAAAACGATTTGCTTTTAATTTCAACATTAAAAGGATATTTATATGTTAAACGTTAATACACTGGCATTTGTTACAACGACTTCTAAGACAATAAAAGTCTGAGCTAATACAAAACAAAATAATAACAAGCTAAAACTTGAAGGAATTTACTCTATCACATGTGACAATAGCCACCAGAAATACAAGGCTTATTTATCTGAAGACGAGAAATACATTGAAGGTACTTATAAAGCTCCTCCCATATTCTAGGTTTTTCATATTCAATGCCAAACAAGAGGCTTCTAAAATATTTTAAACAGAAGCGTAGAACATTCTGAAAAACCAATGAATAAAAATATATTATTCTACCCGGCAACTCTATCATAGCTACAAATGAAAATAATTTATTTAAGGTTAATATAACATTTGTTAAATGTAAAACTTAAAAGGGTTATTGAATCTAACTGCTGTAATAATTTTCACAAGAAATACATTGGAGAAACCTCAGGAATTTAAATAAAAGACTATATGAATAAAAAAAGGAATCTTTTACAAAACAGAAGACTCAGTGCATAAGTTATTTAGTAACGAGTCTGGTTATAAATTTAATTTAAAAATCCTGCTTTAATTAAAAGAGAAAGTAATTTACTGAACCGAATGTATACAGAAATTGCGTTAATCCCTGGATCATCTAATCATAATTACATTATCCGTTCTACATGTCTGTTAACATGTTCATAATATCCAATATATATGTCATTTAAACAATTAAAATATGTATTAGCTGATATATTTATTTTTTGTATTTCTATAATGGAAATTCTTTCAAAAATCTGAACCATTTCTAATACTTTCTCATACCTGAATTTGACAAAACAAAAGCATATATTAAAAAAGCCAAAATTTACTTGACATAATATTTTTTTTAATTATATAGAAAAATGCTCTTTCGTGTATTTTCTTGATTCTCATTAACAGGCGAATATTTGCACTTTTACTTGAAAACATTTGTGTTTGAAAATGTGAAAAATTTCAAAACAAAAACTGTTAAGCTTGTAGAGGAAATTGTAAAAATCATTTAGGTCACAGCGTCTGGCCATTATGAGGTCATGTTTGGGAAAGGTGAACGACTGCACACAATTTGGTTATTGCAACGAAGTAAGGCAATCGGGAATGTCTACTGTCTCAAGATGATATTAAAAACAATTTCAAGGTAAAAATATTCACTATTCAAATTCCAATTACAACATCGATTTTTAAGGAACGTCAGTTTTTAATGTGTTTCTATTTTAGTCATGTTTTTCCCCTATTTAAGCAAAACAATTTTACAGATGATTGTTCCAATGATAAATTGACGCAAAGCAATCCAAACAAGCCAAAGGATAAAAATATCAAATAAGGTTTACTTCCTACACACACACACAAAATAATCACGGCTGGATTTTTTCCCCAATATAGAGATTTGCTGTCGGGAATAGCTTACTAGCACAGTCATGAAGTTAGAAATCTTCTGTTCTTTTTTGATTTCGCTCTGTTTAAAAGTGAGATAGATTTTCAAGAAATTAGTTTACAAGAATAAAACAAAGAGAGATGAAGAACTCGTATTACTGATTGAGTAATATGTGTCTTTCTTTTGAGTGGGCGCATTAAACGACGGAAGGGAAAATGATTGAAAGAATAAGAATAATAAGATTAGAAAAAGAAGAAGAATATGAAGAAGAATAATGCGAAGAATAATATGAAGAATAATACGAAGAAGGATACAAAGAGTAAGAAAACGAAGAAGATTACGAAGAAGAGGAAGAATACGAAGAAGAAGAAAACGAAGAAGAATACGAAAAAGAATACGAACAAGAATACGAAGGATAATAATAAGAACACGAAGAAGAATACGAATAATTCGAAGAAGAAGAAAAAGAAGAATACGAATAATTCGAAGAAGAAGAAGAAGAATACGAATAATTCGAAGAAGAAGAAGAAGAATACGAATAATTCGAAGAAGAAGAAGAAGAATACGAATAATTCGAAGAAGAAGAAAAAGAAGAAGAATACGAATAATTCGAAGAATACGAAGAAGAAGAATACGAATAATTCGAAGAAGAAGAAGAAGAATACGAATAATTCGAAGAAGAAGAAGAAGAATACGAATAATTCGAAGAAGAATACGAATAATTCGAAGAAGAAGAAGAAGAATACGAATAATTCGAAGAAGAAGAAGAAGAATACGAATAATTCGAAGAAGAAGAATACGAATAATTCGAAGAAGAAGAAGAAGAATACGAATAATTCGAAGAAGAAGAAGAATACGAATAATTCGAAGAAGAAGAAGAAGAAGAATACGAATAATTCGAAGAAGAAGAATACGAATAATTCGAAGAAGAAGAAGAAGAATACGAATAATTGAAGAAGAAGAAGCTTTACGAATAATTCTGAAGAAGAAGAATACGAATAATTGAAGAAGAAGAAGAAGAATACGAATAATTCGAAGAAGAAGAAGAAGAATACGAATAATTCGAAGAAGAAGAATACGAATAATTCGAAGAAGAAGAAGAAGAATACGAATAATTCGAAGAAGAAGAAGAAGAATACGAATAATTCGAAGAAGAAGAATACGAATAATTCGAAGAAGAAGAAGAAGAAGAATACGAATAATTCGAAGAAGAAGAAGAAGAATACGAATAATTCGAAGAAGAAGAATACGAATACGAATAATTCGAAGAAGAAGAATACGAATAATTCGAAGAAGAAGAAGAAGAATACGAATAATTCGAAGAAGAAGAATACGAATAATTCGAAGAAGAAGAAGAAGAATACGAATAATTCGAAGAAGAAGAAGAAGAAGAATACGAATAATTCGAAGAAGAAGAAGAAGAATACGAATAATTCGAAGAAGAAGAAGAATACGAATAATTCGAAGAAGAAGAAGAAGAAGAAGAATACGAATAATTCGAAGAATACGAATAATTCGAAGAAGAAGAAGAAGAAGAAGAAGAAGAAGAAGAAGAAGAAGAAAATATTATAAGTGTAAAAAATAGGATTATAGAAGAAAGAAAATAAATTCCTGAAAGGAAAGTATAATCACGACAATGAACGAAACGAAGTCAATATTTATAAAGGAATATGAAAATGAAAGAAACATTTTATATGTTTTTAATTTTTTTACGTGTATGGCGAGGAATTAAGATTGTTCCTCCAATTCGAGGAGACGAATTAAGAAAAGTGTTACCACGCATAATAACCACTAAATCTAGCAGTTCGAAATATAAATAATACCTGACACCAAAACATAATACATTTTGGATAAAATAATACCCGATATAAAATTGGTCCAAACTAAGTGAAAACAATACATTATCTACATTTCAGCAGACTTTTGTATTTTTGGTGCTTGATATTAAGAATCTTTCGAAACTCTCACAGGTATACTAATCTTGTATGTTATTTTAATAAACGTGCACACTAGAAATTATGAAGCAACATTATGTGTATCCCTGGGTGTGAAACATACGAAAGCGCTGATATTGAGTGTAACCTCGTCCCTGTCACGTGAAATTTAAGAGTAAAATTATTAAAATGAAGAGGACCAAAACAATACCGAAACTTCAAAACGATTAAATCCACACAGATTACATTAGCGAACAAGTATATGTATTCCCATTCACCCTTGCATAGAGTATTGGTGCCATATATGGTCTAGAGCCCCTTCTGTTTGCCTCGGGGTTCTTGATAGGCTCCGGAGGCGGATATTCAATATAATTGGCCCTGCTCTGGCATCTCGTCTACAGTTACTTTCTCACAGACGCGCCGTCGCCTCTCTCTGTCTGATTTACAAATACTTTCATGGCAATTGCTCCGAGGATCTGCATTCGCTGGTTCCCAGACTTCATGAGTTCAAGCGCCCTTCGAGGCTGGC
>CAHIKZ030000484.1:762500-780000 GCA_903632075.3 Acanthosepion pharaonis
TTTGAATTTAAATACTTTCAATTTAATTTTTAAAATAGGCATTGAAGTGGATTCTTTTTAAATGTCCTTTAACAAAATTTAAAATATTTAATGAAATAATATACAATAGTTTGAAGAAATTTATTTGCATAGACTTAAACATAATAATTTTGAATATTTAAAATCGAATTTTAAGTCATTGAAACGGTTGAAAAACTACCTTTTAATCACAAAAATAGAGTTGAGCGGTTCCTTTTTTAAGCTTTACTTATGATCTCGTAAAAAACCTTCTGCGTAATGGTCACATGACTAAATCCTGGTCTTCAGAAGGGTCTAAGAATACTCTCGATGGGTTAAAACATTTTTAAATTCTGTAAAAAAAAAAAGAACTCATACGGCTCTTCACCCCTGATATATATATATATATATATATATATATATATATATATATACAGAGAAGGTTCTGGGGTTATGTCGGATGCGACCGCGACGTACAAAGTTTCGTGGTTACGGCACCATCTCCCATAATATAATAGGTAATTCAGCGGCACTATATGGGGCAGGCAGCGTTGATTCCTCATCGGCACTACACCACATTGGATTTTACAACATTCGCTATCTCTCGTTTGTATCGTTATTTTGGAAACTTTTTGCTCTTCATTATGCCGTCCAAGTGTAAGATAGGCTCATGAGTGCTTATGTAGGTGAGTTCCGATCTACGTTGAAAATTTAGTTACGTCGCACAGGAGGAACGAATCTCCGACGTAAGTCGAGGACACCTGTAAATATATGTATATTATCTGCATCATTTTCACGCGGATTTGTTCTCATTTTGCTGTTGATAGAACAACGTTTCAGTCTACAGCCTTCATCTGTTGAATATCGTTTTGTTTATTTTCAAGGAAGTTCGAAAATATTTCTTTAATATATGGGAGTAGATAGTTCCCGTTCCACTGTCCATGACTGTGAATAACTCTTTTAGTTCTTATTTAGTACTTAGAGTTATTGCTCATTTAGATTCCGCTGAGTATTACTATATGACTTGATGAAATGTCCTAATGCATAGACAGCGGTACGAGAACAATCTATCCCCGTAGATTAAATAATGGGTTCAGACAGAATTTCCCTGAATGTTACTTATATAATATGACGAAGTTTGTAGAGCATAATGGTCGAAAGGTCTTGAGAACAACAAAAGAGATGAGGACAATAAATAAAATATACCAGAACTTTCTCCTTAATTCTGATGAAGCTTAAATAAAAGCAAAACATAACACTTTCCTGTTTATTCCTTTTCTATCATTTTGCGGATTTCTACTTCATATATTATTCCAATTCATATACATATATAACATTATTTCCTATATGCTCTAAAAACGAAGCTTGAACTAACCTCTCCCTTTTTTTTTTCTCTTTTTTCTCTCTCTCTCTCTCTCTGTATATATATATATATATATATTATTTTCTCTCTCTCTCTGTATATATATATATATATATATATATATATATATATATTTTTCTCTCTCTCTCTGTATATATATATATATATATATATATATATATATATATATATATATATATATATATATATATATATTTATATTTATATACATACATATATATATATGTACACACACATACATACATACATATATATATATATATATATATATATATATATATATATATATAAAACGAAGATTCACAATCCCATGCTGATATTTATTTCACTAGGATCGAAAAATTCGACTCCAAATCTTCAGACCAAACGATTATAGAAATATGAAGGGATAAATATTTTATTAGAGTCAAAGAAAGATATAAACATAATTTATGCAGATTTCAAAAGAGGCAGAGAAGAGTATGACAAGGTATATATTCAGATAGGTCTAGCGCCATAAAAAAGAAAGTGATATTTCAAATTTTTAAAAAGACATTTTTAGTTTGTAGACATGTTGACCTAAATTTCGGAGTAGCGCAATGAAGTAGAAAGGGATCTTTAAATGGTAAAAGACAAAGGAAACAGAGAATAAGAAAGAAAGAAAGAAAGAAAGAAAGAAAGAAAGAAAGAAAGAAAGAAGTGACAGAGAAAAAGAGAGAAAAAAGGAAAAAGAAAGTAAGAGAGCCGGCTATACTTCTTGCATACAATCCAATAATTTCCTGTTAGATGCATGTAGACATTCAATTCATGACACTTTTGTTCACTTTTTATAAAGGGATAAAAATTAAAACATAAAAATACAAATAATAATGGTGCAATGAATTATGGAAAACTATATATGCGATTTTAGATAGAAAATTCAATATATATATATATATATGTATATATATATATATATATATATATATAGTTGTAGAGTGGTTAAACGAAACGAGAAAATATAAGCAGGCGTGTACGCATATGTTGATATGCATACACAGGCAAGCAAATAAATAATCGTTAAATTTATGCATGAGGTGTAAATGTAATACTGTTCAATGCCGTTATACAGAGCAAAAATATGCATTTACGCGTACCTACTATAGTTTTGCTGGGTGGTCCCTGCCTGACGAACTGGGAACACCACCCAGAGAAACTATAGTCGCACGCCAAAAACGTAGGTACGCTTATATGTACTAATATATATATATATATATATATATATATATATATACCAGAACATTTGTATGAAACAGAAAAAAACGCATATTTACTCAAACAGCTAACATTTTTGCCTTTACCTTTTTGACATATTTACTTATCCTCGTTTTCATATTGAATTGAATTTTAGTCGTCATTTTTCGTGTTTATTATGTATTTTTCTATTTGACTCTATTAAGAATATATCCGCGTTCTCGGTAACATTTTATTAGTCGACAAGCATTCTTCTGATGAAGTGTTGTTCTTAGGGAAAAATATCCAATTTGTCTGTTTAAGTATATATATATATATATATAAGTTTTACTATTGAATGAAAAAATATTATTTCTTCATAACTGCTATAATGCTATATTGTTAGATAAAAAAAAAATAACTAACCCGGCTGTTGTTATTGACCAAACCAATTTGATGTTGTCTGACATGAGACGTTCTCGGTAGACATTTTCTTTCTCTAAAATGTGACATGATGGCCAATTATTTTGGGTCATACCAAAATCAAAAGTTGTTATATGAACGAGTTATCTCATGATATTCTGAGAATAAAAATAGAAGAAGACACCTATATCCGGCATAATCCATTGGAGGGTTAATCACCAAATGCAGGGTTTCTTTCAGAAATCAATGATTTCGGTGCATACAACTTACCTAGCGATTTGCTGCTTTTTTTTTCCGCAAGCTCTAGATCCAGTGGGAAATTACGCAGATGCTCTGCATGAAAATCTCACGATTTCCCATTTCGAAACGAAGATTAAAAAGGAACGCTGCAGATACGTGGGAAACAATCCGTATTAAAGCTTTCAGCGTTGGACTTGAAGGGTTAACTGCGAGACGAAACTTAAAAATCTTTCTCAAACATGGGTTTCATACAAAGCATATCTCTGTACGTTTTTCGCTTGATCTGTCTTCATCAAATACCTTAGCCTTGTTAGAAGCGAACTCTTTCTTTTGTAATTACTTCCAATAAACTTGATAAGAATTTGGAGGTATGTTTCTTAATTATAATAATAGTAATATCATTAGAAAGCTACTCGTTTCCGGGAACATATGTCTGCTAATCCCTGTGGCAGACGCCTGCTTTGGCACATTGTTTTTGCGGAGTGGACGTTAGTCACAGTTTCTGCGATAGAGCGCATAATAAGCCTTGATCAAGAGTTTTAACAAGGCCTGTAAGCCCACACAGTCGGTTGCAATGACTTGTGACTTCAAGCTTACACAGACATAAGCAGTTTCCGTAAAGTTTCATGTATTTCCTTAGGATCCTGCACGTTTGAATCGCCTCTTCAAATCGATTATGGTGTTATACGATCCCGGGTCTCATGGTCGGAACGCAAACTTTTAAACCACTCACGTGTTTTAATTGTTTACTAAATCAAGCAGGGATAAACGTTCAAATCTTCATTCTCAAAGCAAGGTGAAAATGCAACTATGATGCAAGGGGTTATTGGGAGTGAGTAAGAATGAGAAGACTTTGGCGAATGTCGACAGGGCAATATAATAAGATATTCAGAAAGACAAGGTGGCGATTGATATTGCACTTAGATTTAAAGAACTTAGGCAAGGAAAAAAACAGAAGATAAGTATAAGAAAGGAAACTATTAGTACCGAACTGTCAAAAATGAAAACGATGAAACCTCGTTGCCAGTCTAGTATCATAGTTAAATTTCTGCTGAAGACGTATCGTGGATTAGAACAATTGTCATAAAAATATTTAAAGATAGTAAAAAGGGAAGCCAGTTACAAGAGAGGGAAACAGAGTGACATCGATATGCCCGACCAGGAAATATAATTTGGGATTTTGTCGAGAATCTCAGAAGCACCAAACCAAATGTAGCAGCAATATTCAATAAGAAGATGAAATTGTCTATATATATATATATATATATATATATAAAATAGCCGGCTTCGCACTCTCGCTATCGCTTCGTAAAGTAAGGTATATTCACTACTTGATATCTTTGAAACAAACATTTTAAATGAATATTTATTCATAAATTGGCTAGATATAGTTAAGGAAAGTTTTACAAATGCATGTCAAGTTGTTGAATGTCAAATAAAATGCAAATTTCAAAGATTTTCTGCACTATATGTGTAGATATTCGTAAAAAGAACTATTTTTGATAGGAAAATCAAAACAATCCTCGAATAAAAGAACAGTAATGAAGGACAGTTAATTAATGAAATAAACTTTTTAAAAAATCAATATGCAAATTAATTAAACCTGCAGAGTGATATTGCCTAGAATCAGATACTATATAATAAAGATATTGTGCATACAGGGCCTAGTTTGTAACACGTTTATTTATCAACTTTCCGTTGCGTCTGTGTCCTTGGGCTGAGTACACTCTGGGGTGACTCCGTCAAAGAACAGACTCGCAGCTGAGGAAAATTATACGCGGTCGGGCCCCCACTTTAAAAAAGACCGTCTTAGTGGGGAGAGAGTAAATAACTAGTGTGTAGTTTATAACACGCGTATTTAACATCTTTCAGTATCGTCTCTGTCCTTGGGCAGAGTACACCCAGTGGAGTGGCGGCTTCGTCAAAGGACAGATTCGCAACTGAGGAAAAATATAAGGAGATGTGCCCAAACCTGGGAAATTGCAGCCCTAGCTCGCGCCCACTCATTACACCAGAGAAAATGATTGGCGATCGTACCAAGGCCAACGGGCAAATTTTGTTCCTAGCCCGGGTTTACGCTCTCGAGCTCCCCACATTAAACAGATCTTGTGTCACAACATGACCTCGTGGGGAGGTGAGTATATAAAAAATTAATAAAAATTACTAAAAAATTAATAAAAATTACTATAAATTAAAGCTGGGACTTTTTAATCTCAGAATTTGTGGGAGAATCGAGCTCTAATTTCGCATTTATTCATAGAGATTCCATGAGATAGGTTTTACTTGATTAGCTAATATATTTCTCTAACTCTACAAATGTTGAATGTATATTTAATAATAATTTCTGTTATCCCATCTTTATACTATATTAATTTTATTATAAATTGTCACCTGTCCTGTCACCCATGAAATAAAAATAATTATTTGTACGTAAAATAAGGATCTACGTAAATAAAATCGTCTTTCAATTAAGTGGCAGTAATAGAATTATCCTGGAAGTTTTAAAAGTTAATTCAATACTTAAATGCAAAGATCAATTTTAAGTTTTTCTCGACTTTATTGAAGTCTATCGCATCTATTCGTCCATAGCTATTGTCACGGTGGCCAAAGGAAGAGTTTGCCACAGGAGCTAGCTTCAATGCCACAAGATATCGCGGCTTTTAAAGTAGCTTAATATTTGAAACTAGCTGCAATTTGAGATAAAAAAAGAAAATAGGAATTACTCCCCTTGAACCATTATAGCAACGATAATGGCTAGTATAATATATTAATATATATTTTTAACCTCGCATAAACTCGCAAAACCTGAATCTGAGATCAACGAAAATCATTCCTTGCACCTAACTTTTCTAGTGCTTTTGAATGATCTATGAAACATTGAAATCGGACCAGTGGGTGTGGAGGAGTTGCTTGGACACACACACGGACAAACATACATAACTGTACTTTATATATGAGATGAATGTGTTTTATACAGTTTCGAACCCACCTGCAAACGCGTAAAATTGAATCACATTCGTGCAGTTATTTGCTCATCACACTGAGTGTTTTGAGGAAATCTGAGATAACCTCGTTCACAACTCTTGACCAGCATTTAAACTTAGAGACACATTCACTTATCAAATGTGAAAATGATGTGGATGCAAATTCTCAGAGAAAATAGTCTTGGCGCGGCATTCATAATTCTTTCCGATGTCGTAAATTCAGTGGCAGTTTTCCACATGAATCGATAGTGTAAGGGGAAAAAGTGAAGCTAGCGTCAATGTGAGTAATGGGAAAATCTCGTATGCAAACTGGATGGAAGCCAATCATGAAAATGCAGGAAACAATACAGGACGGGCTGGGACGTTACGTGGATTGTTTTTTTTTATATCAGTTGAGATATCTGTTTATTCTTTGTAAATTCTTCACCTTGCATGGCCAAGTTTTGCTTTTTTTTTTGTTGTTCGATTTGTAACATGAAATCCCAGAAAACAGTTTGTCAGTCGTTAAACCAACTGTAAATCTGGACAAATGCAAAAATATTATTACTGAATTTTTTGGTTGTTTCTGAAGTTGATATTAAAACATTTCAAATGTACGTCGCGCTGGTCGATATTTTAGTTGACCAAAACAGAGATCCATTTTACGCAACCTTCAACTGGTACAAGACCTAGCGCTCTTTCAGCTAAAAATCAAAGTTTCGTATATTATTTCAGAGATAAAACGTCACCCTAATAGCGAGATGTGTCCCAGAGACAAGTTTTTAGATAGACTGGTCCTAACATATTTATTAATGTCTTAAGTTCTTAAAACATGGACACTCTCGCCGCAACATCAGATATGGGTTCTTATTACGTCTTCGCCGTATTTCAACAACCTTTTCTCATACACTGGTTTATTTCTCATTCCATTCTGAGTACCCCTATTATAAGGGATGAAACGCGTGGCTAAGAAGCTAGCCCACATTGTCTCATTATCTTAACTATTAAATAAGCCAACGCAGAAAGGCTATGTTGCAAAACCAATCAAAATATCACACTGTATACTATATTTTAAAACTTAAATGAAAGCATAAGTGTTGCTTTTAAGTTCCATCGAAAACTACTTGAAAACAATTTTAGATAAGTATACCTTTCCTGGCATTGTTTTTTTATTCAAGTTATAACCCTCCTTCTTCGCCTGGATAAAAGGCCATATTAAAATTCCACGCATTTGTAATTTATTTCCCGTTCTTTGTAGTTAGAGAATTCATCGTATTCATTTTGTTTAAATATTTTTATGAGATATTATGAGGCATTCTATTAGACGGCATTTACATTCTGACGTTGCGTTTTTTTTATGATTATATTAGCCTGTATGATCGGTAAATATGATGAAGTCCCAGAGAAAAGTAACACTTTCACATCCAAGAAATTATGTACTTTTTCATACCACTTTTTTTTATATATAGGCTACGTTATAATTTCAGCATATTTTGCAATGAATGTATTGCCCCACTCTATCTCACTTTTTTAAGTTGATTTAGTAATAGCGAAGAGCTGTAACAATGTCGATGATCAATAGTCTTCTCAGCCTGTTTGGAGAAATATTTTTCATCTACTTCCTTCCTTAAAATGTTTTCATCTGGAGCTGCTCTGTATAAACACTTCTTTACTTGGTTTCAGGCTAGAGATCCACAACCACTATTTGTCGTTATCCGGTTCTCGTGCGCGCAACTTATATGGACATGTAAGTTGTTTTTTATGTTTATTCGACTAATGCTTGGCTTTTTTTTATGTCTTTGCTGTCTTGGTTGGTAATTCGTCTTCTGTTTCATGTTGATCATTTGCTTGCATATCTTGTCGTTTGTTTTCTATGCTTTCATTACTGAGTATCATTCTTTTGCTCATGTAAGCTAGTCAACGTTATTAGTATTTCCAGTTACACTGATACTCTTTTTGATACTATCATGTACATTGTCTTTTTCTTGAGATCAGATGTAAAGGAATGATTTTAGAGAGTCACCGAGTGTATTATATTTACATAAATTAAATATATCATATATTGAACGATTTCTCGATGTCTATATCATATATTCAAGGATTTCGTATATTTTCTTATTGCATGTATGTTGTTATTAATCATTCCTCGTGTTTCAGTTCTTATTGGACTATTAGTTATGTTGAAATCCTACATTTTTGAAAGGATTTGTAATTGCTATTTAATTATTTTATTGTATTTTTTCTTATTTTCTCCGATTTATTTTATTTTTTCTTTCTCTTCTTCTTCTTCTTCTCCTCCTCCTTGAATTACTATTATTAATTATTATTATTATTATTATTATTATTATTATTATTATTATTATTATTTCCCTTGATTTCTGTCATTCCTTCCGGAACTCAACCAGAGACCTAAAGACAGAAGTGGCATCATTACACTTTCCACTGAAAAATAAAAGTTAAATATACAACTGAATACCATACACATTTTACAAAGATAAATCACTTTGGAAGGTGTGAATCGTACTCGTGAGTACAATGTTTTGTATTGCTTTAAGGAATTGGTTACAAGGAATCACTTCAATGAGGATATCGGAAGCTTTTCCAATTCAACCGAGGACTCAAACTACTACTGGAATTCCTGTGCTCATGTGCTACAATTTTTAGATTTTCACCTTAAGACCCTTGTGTATGGTTAGCATTTTGAAGATCTTCAGAGATTAAATACAATCTGCAGGACCCGCCATGTCAATAAGAAAGCACATTCTGTTATTGGGATCTTTGATCACGATATCCGGCAGGCTAACTTTCATTGTTCTGGCCTTGTGTATTTTAATGTCCCATAAAATTATTACAGGTTCTATCTCTATAACTGGTTCTGGTTGGTGTTCATACCAATTTCTTGCAGTTTATTTTCCGTGGAGAATTGCAGATTTTCCAGTGCAGATATTATATTGTGTGGCTGCAAATACCGAGCAACCTGATTCAAGATTTTTAATTGTTTATTGGTATTTATCACATAATTTTCATTTCGGGTTAACAAACTATTATTATTATTGTTGTTATATTTAATATCCATCTTATTCTTAGATGTTTCGGTTGGATGATGATGATGATGATGATGATGATGATGATGATGATGATGATGACCATACATCAGCTGCAATATGCAATTTAAAGTTACAACTCTTCCCTCCTCGCTTCCCTCATCGCTAGTGCTGTTTCAAGAAGTGCTGCATTATGCGTACTCCAACGAGGTTAGTTATCCCCAAGCCATGTTGTGTGACAGAGAGATTCCTGGAAATTGTTCCGAGTACGTCAACCACAATCTCAATGTATGAATATCAATATGCATTCATGGCCGTTCTTGAATCATAGCAGGGTGATACCTCTTCAAGCGGTTCTCAGTAAAATGACCGTATCACACATGATTTCTTCACTTGCTCATTTACGGCTACTGAGGGTACTGATTGCTTGGAACATATTTCTGCACTCTGGTGTCCATACTTCATGTATATTATTATTTGTATTCTTACTGTTATTATTAGTATTAATAGTCAAGATATTATTTAATACCATTCTCGTGATCATCATGACCATCACGATGATGTTTATTATTATTATTATTATTATTATTTAGATACCGGACAGAGTAAAAGCATATTTCAAAATAATGGCAGTAACTCCAAAGCTATTGCATCAATCGGTACAAACGAGAATTTTTCTATGAACAAAAAGCAAACAAAAATAGAAGCGCGGAACATGTCATTAACAAAAACAAAAATTTAAATGAGATTTTTATTCACTGACTACAAATTAGCCTCTGCAGTAAAATATAAAAGTGACGGATGGAAATTTCAAACAGAAAAAAAAAAGGAAAGTGTGAATTGGCTAAACAGTAGAGGAAGCAGAGGCACAGAGAAAGCCTTGGCCAATTAAAAACAACTGATTGTGAAATGATAGTGACAATAATTCAATACTGGGTGATCAAACTTTCTCTTACGTTATGTTCCAGACAAACAATGGGGATCATATTTCAAGCTTAAAGACATTTAAAGAAATTTAATTAGTGTTTTTTTTTTGTTATTGGTGGTTGCAGTAATCATAATAATAGTTAATTTTACTAGTAATATTAGTAGTTCGGTTTTCATTGGATTTACTAATAACAATTACAATGATATTAAAAATATTGCATAAAGGACGGCATTGCGAATAATATTATAAAAAGCTTTATGAATGCAGATTTTGATAAAGCAATTGAGAAGGAAAGTTGTTTGACTCATTTTCTACGGCTTATCACAATTTTTCAGGTTACTTAAACCCAGAGAATATATTTTTTTTATTTTTTTTGAGATAACAATGGTTTAGTGATACAAATCTTACTAGTCAGCCCATAAGTAGGGGAGAGAAAGTGGGCGTAAGTGAATATAACGAACCGAAAGGTAATTGGAACACGGCTCCGCGATTATTAATTCCGAACCATTATCCATTAAGGCACCTGCACATCCAAGCTTACAGTATCTCTTAACCCCAAGCACCTCCCCTTACTCAGGTAAGGTTCAGGCTCAACATTGCTTAACGTCTGTGATCGTACGGGAAGCGGTGTTGAAAATGGAAGTGAGACAAGCGAAATGAGAAAAAAAAAAAAAAAACAACGTTGAAATATTATTTCATAATAATTATTTTTCAAAGAATATAGATTCTCTGGGAATTGTGAAAAATGTCTGAGATCTGGTCCTAAATTAAATAACAAGAGTATAATAAGGATCTTGTCGTGAGGAAAGGAAATCCGTTTATAGATACCCCTACCGGTTGTTGTAAGTAGAGATTTCATGATATTTAAAATACTGAATGTAAACGTTCTTTGTCAATACCATTTTTGATCTCAAATATTAGTTAATGGAAATAAAGAATTGCCTGAGATTTCTGAATATTCTAAAATATTCACAAATAGATTACGTCAATTCGTTCACATGACAGCCGACTAAAAATAAAACAATCACTATAAAACATAATATTAGTCAATAGTAACAAAATAATAACCAGCGTTCAATACAAGGAAATAATCAACATTCTAGAAGCCTTTATTATACAAAAGAACCAAATTAAATATCTTTAACCACTGGTGATAATATCTTAGAGCGTGCATTATATATATATATATATATATATATATATATATATATATATATATATGTGAGATATTATGCTTAATAATAATATATGGGTGTGTGCGTGTAAAGGGTATTTGATACATGCTTTTCCAATACGATTGTTCCCCGTGTAATTGTAAATAAATTTCAAGTTAAAAATAATACAATTTCAATATTTACAATATTTAATTATAGATTAATTGTAATTACATGCATGAATCCCAGTAAAAATAGTTATAAATAATTATTCACCGATTTTATCATTGTGATATTTTTGCTTTATATCAGTTATGAAGAATATAGTAGGTAGGGTCGGCAAATTGGAGAAGAGACTAATCAATGATGTTCTGACTTCGATTCCGCAGTTATCTCCCTTTTAAACCTCTTTTTTTATTTTTTTAAGTTTTTTATCACATAAAATCTGGTGAATCCCGGGAAAATTTCCATTCTGAAAATGTAACCCAGAAAAAATATGGAAATAACTGTTCTAATACAACATCATATTTTAAAAGTGTAAAACGGAATAGAGAATAAAATGTACAGATCCTTTCAGTTAATTTAAAAAAAAAATGTTTTAATTAATTCTTGCTGCCTAAATTTAACTTATTAAAATACAACAGAAATATTTTCTCTTGAGAACAATCTTGAAATAAATGATATTTCCTTTCATGTTATACAATTGTCACGTACTTACCAATGCTGATATCCAATCAGATAAACAGAAGATCAAAGCAAGATTGCACGGCATTTTTATTTTCAAATCATCATGGCTTATCTTTCTAGAGCCGTAATTCAAAAAAATAATTGTGATAATTATTAATATAGGATTCCGCCATTTTACACTGATCATGTTAAAATAGATATATTTCTATAATGATTAAAAGACTTTCGGCATAATTTCGGCATACGCAGATATTGAAATATTCTTTTATCTATCGTTTGATGAGCGTGCTACCTATTTCATTATAATTCATTTATTTAATTTTTGTAGAAACTATGGAAGGTAACATGAAAATTCTGGTAAGTTATTCTTCTAATATTTCTCTGCGAATGCAATCAGTTCAACGAGTACACATTTATCTGCGTTCAGTCGCTACCCATTCACTGACTTCCGTTTAAAGCCACTCTAATTTACTTTTAACAGTAGTGATGTTCTGTCGTATTCGGCCATGACATATGCAAAGGTGAACTTGAAGGTAACTTTAGAGTCCAATGCGGGAATGGCAAAGACGTCCGCAATGAGAACAAGGAAACTGGGCTTGAGATTTAGGTGCTTCTACTCCTGCCTTTCAGCTTGCACAAAGCTGATTCATTTTCGAACGACGGTTTGCCTTAAATGTCCCCGTTGCTTGGTACATCAGGGCAAACCTTCCAGTTTGATTCTGTGAGTACTCTGTAAGCAGCTTAGGACGTATACCAGCATCGGCGATATTGACCTCGATGCAGTCGTTAAAACTTTTCAATGGCCTACCATACGACCTCGAGAAACTGCTTTGGGATTCTGTCATTGTCCATCCGGATAACATGACATGTCAATCTGATTTAGGCTTTCAGGATCATGGTTCTTATATTGGTGTTTTTACGCGGTCTAAGACCACAAGGTTTGTGATGCTATCCAATGTGTTGTGCCTTCTATACAGGGTCTAGGTCTCATATTCACATGGAAGGCTGGTGGGGGACATTTCTCTTTTAGACCTTAAACTTAGTGGACCCTGGATGTTGTGATGCACACGAACTCGCAGTCTGCATAGGGGTTGATTTGACTTGCCATAGTTGGAAATGACACTTCTTCTGTACTTGAATGACTCCAGAGTTTTCAGCTCTTATTGGTTAAATGTATATGGATTTAGTAATATTATTTTAGAGTTAGTTAAATTTCCAAGTGTAAGAATCATCATCATCATCATCATCATCATCATCATCATCATCATCACTCCAAATGCTGGGTGTGAACTTAGGAATGCTCGCATATGATTAACTCCCTCCAGATGTTGCGTTTGCGATTAGGTTGAACCACTGCAAATGACCTTCCAGTCCACGCAGACACGTTGCCAGGCTATTTTTCCTCTCTCGGCCGATTTTTTTTTTATCAAAATTGATAACTTGCAGGATGGCAGTGGTAGAACTGTTGGCTCCTGCGACGTGGCTATACCATTTCCATTTTCTTTTTTTGACTGTGGCTACGAGACATCGCAAAGGCTTTTTCGGGGTGTGACAGAGGTTTTTCTAACGTAACTTACACAAATTCTCACTCAGGGACCGAAGACCAAATTTTACCCATTCTCAGCGACCACTTTTACGCTGCGGTCGCTATCACCCAACATTCCGTCTTGAGTTCAAAGGAGATGCTGCTGTAAGACTCGGATCTCTCTGACTATTCTTAACTCAGTATGATCGAGAGTTTTTTTTTGGTTTGGAATAACTATGCAACTTCTGATGTCCAAATAAAAGATCAGTGAACATGACTGATTATATTTGGACGATTTTTATATACATATTTTGAATTAGGCGCCGGTTAGTGGCTTCAAGAAACTAAACAAAGAATTACGATATAGGAGACACAGTGTGCGGATAGATGAAAAATGAATTAAAAAAGGCAAAAACGCATAAAGTTTCAGAAAGTTGTGGTGAGAGTCAATTTCTCCCACATCGTAAAGAGACATGACGCAAAAACGAAGAATATAATTTCATATGAACACGACGGTATATACGTAGAAATTCGACGAAAGCTGTAGCCGACGAATCGATAGAGACTGAATGCGGTTTCAGTCAAAGTAAACTCAACATTTTGAACCAAAAGAGCAAGATAGTAAATCTATTAGTGTGCAATAAATTTAAAATGCACAAACTTCGTGATATGTGGAGTTTAACATTTGCTACACGCAAATATTTATTCCGTAGCCCCGCAGGAACTTAACCATAGTTAAAATGTAATAAAATGAAGTAAGTGTTCCCTTTCAGACAATACCTTACCCTCTAGAAGGTACAAGGGGTGACTAAAGTGTCCAGACATGGTTAGGTACCTAGGGACTTGAGCAATTTTCCCTCGTTCCTCGTCTGCTTTCTATTTCTACTTTGAATTACACTTTGTTCCGCGTCCTGTTTCGCTTCGGGGGACAAATTATTATCTAGTTTCGAAAGTTTGCTGCACGTAGATTAAAAAAAAAACACTTTCAAATCAGTCGCTATTGTATGTGTGTCTTTTTTACCAATGTAGACTTCCTGTCATAACTTCTCTACGCTTGTGTTGCTTCTGTGATTGGTCATTTCATTCATTCCTTTATACTGTTAGTGCATTTTTCTGCCGCTACGGTCACCACTTACAGTTGTGGTTCACGGTGACATTCAAGGCAGAAATGTGCAAAGGCTTGCCAATTCTTTTGGAACCGGGAATAAAGAGGCAATATCTACAAGGAAGTAGGTGGTTTGTCCTTTACTTTTCCTAGACTGACAATAGCATATAGAGGCCGTACACTACAAACTACATTGCCACCCTCTCTTGCAACCGACAAGATTCAAAGGAATACAGGGCATTACATTTGGGGACTGCTTGGATTGAAGAGTTGCCGGAAATTTAACAGTTTTAACTGTCAACCTCATTTGGGGCTTCACTCCGGTTTCGTTGGGTGGATTTACTTCCATAGCCTTTTCCGTATACTGGAAATCATAGTTCTCTTTCCCCTAAATGGACTCTCTTGCTTTTCTATCAAGCTCCATCTAACCGAAACAGCTTGTGATGAGACCCTATTTTTCCATCTTTAACCATTCCCCGGCTTCGAGCTGGGCTTAGTTATTAGAGGATATCTGAGACGCATACCACAGAATCATTTAATCGGGAGTGGGATCGTGTTCCTACTCGCCCCACACTCCGTTATCACAACCTTTGGAACGTAATGTACTTATATAAACACTAGCAGTAGAGCCCGGCGTTGCCCGGGGATGTAACAGTAAGAGATAGATCAAGTATCGACCATCATAAAGACTGAAAAATAAAATTGACAAAGATTATTGTTTAAGGTTGACAGACACGCATGTCTTAACCCAAACTCAAACAAAAACACTGTTTTCAATTGTTATGAGTCTACCGATTGAATAGAATTTTATTATAAACAATTGTTTTGTAAATGGAATTTTTAAAGCATTCTGAATGTAAAAATAAAGAAAAAAGTGTGCAAGACAATAAGAAACACTACCTGCCAAAAAAAAAAAGTGAAGTTTTGTTGAAATCGGTTGAAAAAATGTAGGAAATCCGATCCCATATATAAACGAACACACACACACACAAACAACCTGGGTTTTATAATAAGTATATCTCGATATGAGTTGTCCCCCTTTCATTCTGGCGACAGAATCGTTTTATCGTGTTCTCAAATTGATTTCATGCAAAAACAATTGTGTTTTTCCAATTTTTAGCGCTGTCACAACCATCGCAAGGTAATTTTATGTAGTCCTGTGAAGTTTTGTTGAAATCGGTTGAAAAATGTAGGAAATCCGATCCAATATATAAACGTACAGACACACACACACACAATCTGCGTTTTATAATAAGTAAGATTTATATACATTACATGTTTTAGAAGTTTCAGAAATGGTTATTACTTTAATTCTACATAAAACACACGGGGTTATCTTCTGATGTTTTAATAAAATTAATAATATCCATAAGTCATCTATTATATTTATAATTATACACGCTTTTTTCGAACTAGTGTCGTTGAATTTGTTGTGACCAAGTAAATTGTTAAGTAATAACAAAAACCAGTTTTGCAGATATATCGTATATTAAACAGTAATTACACCAGAAGAGATTTAGACGACTAGTGAGAGTATATCGAATGAACAAGCACTCAATCCAATCAGTGTTCACTTTTTACAGTTCCCTGAACCTTCTCTCCTACTAAACTTATAGCAGGTGGAAGAGTCTAACATAGACACTTAGAGGGTGAACACCACAACAGAATTGCTTACTATAATCACTGATTTTACTGTTGCTCATCTAAAATAAAAATGGGCTCTTAATGTAGAGAGTTACTGAATGAGGTTGTTTTATATAAATAACGATTGGATAACGTTTATGAATTGGAATTTTCAAAGAGTTACCATATTTGGTAAGATTCTGAAAAAAAATCAATTTTACTCTTTTCTAAATCAATGAAGATAGATTGTTCATATTCTGCTGGCCATCTTATTCTTTCAAGTTAAATACTTTTTCCTGATGTTATACGATTTCAACTTTTTGTTTCAAGATAAGATCCAGTATAAAAAAAAAACACTCTGAAATTCACATGTATTGAAGAAAGGTTTGAAATTTCTGAGCATTCCATAATACCACAGGAAAAATGTAGTTTGAACAGCGATTAAATTATTTTGACTACCGTAAGGCAAAATGTGGCTACGTTTTCGAATGAATCAGTGTTTAGTAATGATAATCCCTCATGTTTATATACATAATTTAGCTCAATATTTGATCTACAGTTATTCCTGATCTTTTTGTTTTGCTTTTTTTTTTTCCATTTTCCCGTATGTTAATAAGGGATAATAAGATTAGCAGCATTTTCTTTATCTTTGCGATCATTGAATCAGCGATTTTCAATAAGTGAACAAATTACATCCTTGTTTTCACATGTTTGCTTTGTTAAATTATCATTTTAAGAGCTTCATATTTGCCTAGAAGCTTTTCGCTGGGCCTAAATGCCGTCCATTTTCAGCTTTAAAAGCAATACACCTTCAGGAAGTTTGAGATCATAGCTCTCCATAGATATATTTTTACTATATTATAAAGAATCATTTTGACTTCTTAGGTAAGAGGATAGAGTGATTTTCCGTTTCCTTTTACACGGTTTTGAATAGGGATTTACCTATTTAGAAATAGTATCAGGGATTTACCTATATAAAAAGAGTATGAGACTTTTACCAAGGGATTTAGTTAGAAGTGACACCCAATGTAGATATTGACAACCAATCCTTGCACATTCTATTACATGAATTAAACAAACATAAAGTAATAAGAAGTCGGAGGAGGACAATGCAAATTTGGATATGTCCCTTTGTTATGATAGTTGTGATAACTGCTTAAGAAACCTGATAGTTAGGTAGGTAGGTTGATTTTTTAACTGCACATCAACACCTCTATTAGTAGTTTAATGCCGAAA
>CAHIKZ030000484.1:782500-837500 GCA_903632075.3 Acanthosepion pharaonis
CTTTAAAGGGATATATTTTAACAAAAGCTTAAAGATTGTTTTTTAGCCTGAAGCTCCGATCAATGCAAACGGTGATGGATAATTCTATATATATATATATATATATATATATATATATATATATATATATATATATATATTATAATTATATTTTTAAATAAATCTGATTACTTCGCTACATAAGAGTTTAAGCTCTACTTCTGTATGTAGCACTGTTTTTATTATAAATAAAAATAAAAATACTAAAGAACTCCGGATTATTTACATATCTGCACACATATATTCATTAGGATTATAAATTAACTGTTTTTTTCGCTACACAGTATTAACCATATTTCAAAAATGGAAGCCGAAAGCTTCGAATTTAATTTTGTAATTAAATGAAAAAGAGTACTTCCATTTCATCCTCAAGGGAATTCATTAATATATACTTAAAAGCTGTGCTGCATAACATCGAGCACTACTTTAATTAATATCACCACTTTATGTGTAATTTAAATATATAGATATGTATGTGTCCGGGTGTGTGAGTCACAAATTTATGTATAAAGTATAAATGCAATCAGAAATTTACACGTAATCATGTAGAACTGTAAAATATTGATATAATTTACTTTGTACCGAGAATACATGATAAAAGTGATTAGACGCCCACCGTGGCCAATCACTAGTTTGATAATGACAGTTGACTGATGCATCTGTTCAAATAATTTTCAGTTGAGAACATTTTCAGGTGATATAAAATGAATAAGGCTGAGGCGTATTAACTGATATGTAATATCATGCAATTATGTAAACCGAAATGAGAACAATATATCAAACCTGTTTGGAAGAAAAGATTTGGTTCAAAATTCAAAGAGTGCGATGTCAGACACCTGAACATAAACAAAAAGAACAACGGTTGTGATCATAACAAACAAAATACGAATAGTATATATATATATATATATATATATATATATATATATATATATATATATATATATGTGTGTGTGTGTGTGTGTGTGTGTGTGTCATAACCAGGACTAAAATCTGACAGGAAATCAATCTGGATTTTAAGTGACTAAAATAATGATTGAGTTTTCGTCGAGCATGTAAAATCGTTTTACATCTAGTATTAAAATCCTAGCATATTACTAAAAAGGTACTGGGTTCAAAGCTATAAAAGTTAATCTATAATCAGCAACATTTTGCTTTCGTCCTTGTTTGCTAAGGGGAGCTGCATTTACGACCCCCTCGAACGGTCTCACGTGAAGCCCAGGCATCTGGCAGTAGCTTTACGTTGTTCGCATCATTTCGAGTAACATACATGGCTCTGGGAATAAATGCGGTATGCCAAGATTGAAACCCACACTTTGAACGAAACAAGTGTTGAGAAATAAAGAAATTTCATATAATTCATGAAGTACAATCATCATAGTTAAACACTGGCGGGATTATAGTAATCTTAGCTTAAATGACTTCGAAATATCATCACATCAACATTGCTCGCGCCAAGTAACATGAAATACCGTAGAAGAACATCATGTTTCGTTTCGCAGACAACTGAGAAGTGAAATTCTTCAGCAATATAACGATCTCAACTATATTAAAATATCCATGAAGGAATGGCCCTAGGTGAAATCTGACCTAAATCCTATCGAAAATCTGTGGAAGGAGATACCTTTCGGTGTTCGTCAGAGGACAACTGAAAACTTAAAAGATCTTAAAGCGATTTATCAACAGGAATGGAAGAAACATTGGCGTTAATTTCTCGAGGAAGTTTGCATGAAATTATTTTAAATGTCTGACAGCTGTCAGATCAAATAATGGATAAGCCATTAAATATTGAACGATGTTTATTGATATATGCCCAAAATACTACGTGTTACTAACTGTTTTATTTGTCAATAAATTTACGTCTGGACCAATATGTTTTTGTTTTATTTCTTCATATCCATTGTACAGGGTAAGTAGTTACTACACTGAGCTCAAGTTTTATACTAGTAGGTATAATGGATATTGTGACCTTAAAATATTCTGTTTCAAATATTCCTATATCATTATGTATTAAATCTGGGTGACCGAGTAAATCTGAGGTATAATGATCAAAACATTTATTTTACTCATCATAGTTGTTCATCATAATATCCTTGATTGTCAATAATAAAAAAAATATTTTACACAGAACGAAGAAGACCACCTCTTTTTTTAGTAGCTCTTTTTGTGTTTTTTCATTCAGAATTTTATGATGTGCTTCGTTTTTACTCCAGCTAACGTTCGTAATTGATTCTTAAAGCCAATTTCACATTTAGAACCTCTCTATAATAATTCCGTATTAAAATATTATATTTGAAATAATTAATTTTCAATGATTTGCCAAAGTCCAATACTTTTCTTTCGGAAATACATAACTATAACCACAAATAAATATACACAGAGTAATATATCTTTTATTGATTCGCATTTCTGAAAGTAAATCTCGCTTCTTTAGAGAATGTTCTACGAATAGAAACTTTTAACCTTCCACCAATTATTTCTGCAAAATTTTAGAGCATTTTTATTTTCTTATTGTTATAAATTATCAAAGTATTAAGTTTTTTTTCTATTACTTAGGGTTTTCTACTGCTTTCTAACAAATGTAATTTAAACTGTGCATTCGATCAAAAATTAAGGATTCCGGTTTTGGGTTGAGGTTATTTTTGATATGTTGATGCCATTGGAATGCTGTCCAAAGCAGAGTTTTATATTGAGAGACATATGCTATAGGCTGAAAGTGATATTTCTAAAGAAAGCATCTAATGTCGAAGTAATTCCCTTCTCAACTCAATGATTATTTTTGCCTCACATTTGCAAAGTGAGGTCAGATGGTGCCTCCAACAAAATCTCCGGTCGATTCCTTCTCAGAGAAAGGTATGTTCTATCCAATGTCATACACAAACAAGCCAAACATTTATTGTGGCTTTGCAGAGTGACAGTTTATGAAATTTCTTCCTATTCGTGAGAAAGAATTCACTTTGAATTGAAACAAGTGAGAGAATAAATCGCGTCTTACATTCGTTTCGTGTAAAGATGTTAATGTCTTTTTCCTTTTTTTGTATTGAAGCAATAAATCCTTTTTTCCCTCGAGATTGACCAATTTTACCGGAAGTAACATTTATTCTCCGTCGATCATGAAGAAATCTATTCTTTCCTCTTTTATGTGTCGTGTCCATTCAGGACGTGAGTTTTAGTGTCTATACAACTACTATTCATTGCATTTCTAATGTTTGTCTTTTTACTATTCCTGCCCCTTTCTGTTTTACCATTCATTTACACAAGATAGCTAACTTATTCGATGTTCACCAGAAATGCCCCTTAACACACCCTTGTTTAATCACATATTCCACCACGGTATTCTAAGCATTATTCTCAAGAATATCATTGTTGCTTAACATCTCTTCATCTGCGAGGAAATTGTTCACTATACGCAGCCATATTGGAGGTTTGCTATTTTTTCTTTGTTTCTGACGTCATCGATTCCGTTTCTTAATATCTTCTTTAGTTTCTGCAATTCCAATGTGCTCCCGGATTTAGTTGTTACATTGTCATAACACTTCCTTGATCATTACATTTCTTTATTAGTGTGATACTGTCATCACCAATTCGTAGTTTGTATATTGGGTAAATTCTCTTGATAACGTGCAAACATTCTGTCTTCTTACAATTAATGGTTACTTCTTTCTTCCCACTAAATACTATCGAATGGCTGATGAACAGCATACTGCAATTACGCAGTTCGTTCTTGTATATGCCGTCTTCACAGTGATATGTATCTTCTTTAAAATAGGATTTGGTCATTATTTCTATGTGCTCTTTATTCGTATTTTCTTTGCCTCCTTTTTTATAGATTGCAAAATATTCAATAAATACCATGAATGTATCATAATGGATTCCCTATTTCCCATTCGTTGATTATCTTCTAGATTAATTTATTCGAGTTATTTAAAATAATAAAATGAAATTCCGATATTAATTATGAGTTTCTTAAAAATGCCGCGTATACATGATATGGTATTAATAATGTTTCTAAAAATACTGTCTCAATATATTAAGTCTAGTTGGTTTGAAAAGTTGGATACTGATCTAAATGATGACGTACAATCTGTTGTTAACTGGGATAGGAAATGGTCTGTATATTTTAAAGCCTCCACAACGAAAAAGCCCTCTTTTAATCAACTTATGGAAGCTTTTTTTTGGTTTTTATTAGCATGGCTGATGCTAACCTCCATGAAATTGTCCCTTGCGCCTTCTTGAGCTAACCTTCGTCGCGTACATGAAGGGGAAAAATTAAATTGCATCAATTGGTAGGTCTGGTGGACTGTGTCGTACTAGACACTTAATTCATGTCAAATCTATCCGATACATTTATACGTCTACCATTTGTCCATAAATATTTCTTTCACTTCATGTCCTGCGCTTCTATGTAGTTTGGGATTCTTAATCACATCCAAAGAATGTTATCAGTTCTGACCTGTCATCTCGTATTTAGCCACTTTCCCATCGCTCAAACGTAGCTTCCCCATGCCTTTTTCATAAATTATTCCATGGTAATTGTTTCAATTAGCTCTCCTCTTTGGTAACTATACTTTACAAATGTAAGCGGCGTACTTGATTGGAAGCAGGACCTCATCATTTTACATTTTGTATGGCTAGATGGATTCCTCTTGTGGAAATCTTTTCCTATCTCATGATTTTCCGTCACCATTGACCTTCAAAAATTGAAAGGCAAGAGATTGGTACAATGTTAACCTTTCCAAGTCTACAGTCAACCGTTATCTATCGTACATATCCTTATAATCTGAACGTACTTGCTCCTCTCACGTCAACACAACAAATTCACTCAGTGGCACACTTCTTTGCGAGACTCTGGCCTTGCAGTGGTGAAAACATATTAAAGCTCATTGTCTCAGTCTACGTCCTCTTATATAGAAGTAAGTGTTATTTTATACAAATATAATATATATTTCACACGGAAGCAACATATATATTCTCAACTTGTACTTGTTTAAAAGAATACATTTTAATTAAAGTTGTTCAAGGATTAAGTACACATTATCACGTGATGAACAATTCCCCGCCTTACTGACTTTCGAAATCCTTGCCAAATATCAACTTTATTTAAAGATGCCTTAGTTGAACCGAGAACGGTTTGGTACAAATCTCGCATCCGTGTAAGCAGGTATTATCATTTCTTGGTTCATTAACAGATCGTTGTTTTAAATGAACTTCCTAGAATGGAAAAAAAATGCTGCTAATTTTCTTTCCACGCCTCTAAAATTCGATCAGGAATTTACTTGGAAATATGTTACAATAAACTTAACGCACTTATAATTCTTTAAGTTATTTAACCGGTGACTGCTGTCCATTTTTTTTTTTTTTAATTTCTTACCCTCACAAAGAATATCCGATTATTTTGGCTCAATTCACCGAAAAATTTTTATCGAATGATATTATGAAAACAGGTAGCGAGTTCTTGTTCTCAGGAACGACAAAATGGAAAAAAAAATCAAAAGTCGCGTCATTGTATTCACGTGTGAAATGTTCGATATCTAGTTTGATCTTTCGTCTGCCGAGGGGATTTAGTAAAAGTATCTCTTAAAATTAAAGTCGTAAATCGCACGTGAACAGACTCCAGCTGGATAAGAATTCAAGCCAACTGGAACATATTACGATTACAACTATTATTTTGAGTCTGTCAAATATATGATTTTCTCATAGGATTGTTAAATTTATCAAATGGGGTGTAAGTATGACGAATTCGAAGCAATTTTTTCAAACATTTACACACACACAGGCATAAATATATATATATATATATATATATATATATATATATATATATATATATATATATATATATATATATATATATATACTCACTGTCTCTCTGACTCTTTGTGCCTAGAGTGTTGTGTCGCACACTTAATATAGACCTGGAAGAGTATATTGTGTAGGTAGTTCCGGTCTCACAATACCCCCTCTTCCAAGAGTTTTCTTTTTGAAAAGGAGAGAAAAAAAATAAAACTGTTAATACGTTTTCCTCTTGGGATTTACGTCGAGCGGTTGAGTAAATTTCCTTTTCCTTCCTGAGCGTCTCAATTCAGGAGAGACTTGGGGCGTGTCGAGATCGAAGTGATCGAAAATTACATCGATCGGCTTTTCACAGCTATTTTGTAGTGATTCCTCAGATTCCTTCAAACGGCATTTTCTGAGCTGGTTCCAATGGCGTTTGTGAGTGTTTTTCGGTCCTTGGACAATATAGTCCAGTTCGCCAATTCTTTGTTTTATGGTGCCTACTTCCCAGAATGTTATGTTGTTTTTGTAAGCCTTGAAAAAGACTTTATCGCCAGGATTGAAATATTTCTTAGGAGGCGATACGGTTTTTTTTAAACTTTGCTTACCGTGGAATAAGTTTGTCGAAGACGGACTTGATTTTCCTTGCGAACATTGTTTCTGCAGGCGTGTTCGGATTAGGGGTTATCCGATACACCCGCAGAAACTGTTGCAATGCTCTATCTGTCGGTGTGCCTAGTGCCTTTTTTAAAGCCTTTTTTAGAGTGACCACGAAACTTTCGGCCTGGCCATTCGACCTAGGGTGGTACTGAGGCGTTGTAATGTGGTCCACCTGATATGACTTGCAGAAGTCTCTAAATTTACTTGATGTGAATTGAGTGCCATTATCTGTAACTACACAATCTACCACGCCAAAAGGCGTGAATAGCTCGTGTAGAAATCCGATCGTGCAGTTTGTGGTTGGTCTTTTGCATTGTAGGACCTCAGGCCATTTGAGTGGCTATCCACAACAATGAGGTAGTACATGTTGTCTATAGGCCCTGCAAAATCGATATGAATTCTTTGCCATGGATGGTATGTGTTTGGCCATGGTTTGCACGTCGTGGTTGGAGCTTTTTCTGCAAGCGCGCATCATTTGCATGATTCTATCATGTCTGCTGTGTCCTTGTCCATGTTTGGCCAATAAACGTAGCAGCGCATGAAGCTTTTCGTACGGTTCTTCCCCGGATGTCCCATGTGAAAATCCCTGAGGATTTTTCTTTGTAGGCTGTTTGGAATCACTACGCGGTCATTATATAGTAGGACATCATCGCAGAGGGAGAAAACTTCAGGCACCTTGGGGTCTTTGTTGCGAATTTTGCTTTTTTTGGATTGAATGAATTCATCCTCTCGAGACTCCCTTTTTATGTCGGCCAAATTAACTGGGAGCTCTCTTATGGTACTAGCGATCATGTTTTTGATTTCACAATTTGTCCTTAGAGTAGCAATGATGGAGTCTTCAAAGACTTCTGTATTTTTTGGAATGAGTCGCGATAAACTGTCTGCATGGCAAATATTTTGAAATTATAGTTTAAAAGCATCGTTCCCCAACGAAGTAGTCTATTTGCAGTATAGACTGGCAGACCTTTTTTAGAACCAAAAATTGTAATTAGAGGTTTATGGTCCGTCTGCAGTATGAACCGTCTACCATGTAGATATCTGTGAAACTTTGTCATAGCGAATATTAACCATAGAGCCTCTTTCTCTATTTGGAAATATTGTTTTTCAGCTGGAAGTAGAGATCTTGATGCGTGAGCCACAGATTTTCGCAAACCATCTGGCAGTTTATGCAGAATGCAAGCACCATTGCCGTACGAGCTTGCATCACTTGCGACTATGATGTCGAGACTAGGGTCGTAATGGGTGAGGGAGAGGTCTGAAGTAAGAGTTTTCTTGATCTTCTCGAATGCGTCTTGGCATTCCAAGGTCCATGACCATGGTTTGTCCTTTTTTAAGAGTTGGTTGAGAGGCCCTCTCAAAATTTGCATGTTCTTAATGAACCCTTGGTAAAAGTTAGCTAGGCCGAGGAAGCTTTGTAACGCTTGAAAGTTATCTGGGTCCGGCGTTGGTTCTTTCTGGATCCGGCCGACGACCGTCTTTATTTATGATGTGCCCTAAGTATTTAATCTCTGGTAAGAAAAAGTCACACTTTGCCTCCTTAACCTTAAATCCGTATTCTTGTATCATTTCGAATACGTTTATTATATGGTTCCGGTGCTCTGCTGTAGTTTTACTATTAACCAGTATATCATCCAAATAGGCTGTTGCGTAGTCAAGGTCGCCCAGCATGGCATCCATGACCTGCTGGAAAATTGCAGGTGCAACCTTTACTCCAAAAGGCAGTCTGTTGTATTTGTACAACCCTCTATGGGTGTTTATGCAGAGAAATTTGGAACTTTCTTCCACCTCTATCTGAAGGTATGCGCCCGAGAGGTCAATTTTAGAAAACATTTTTCCACCATTGAGTTTATTGAAAATTTCTTCAGGGCTTGAGAGAGGATAGTGGTGATCTTGCAAGGCATCGTTTAACCCTTTGTTACTTTGTATCTTGCGAAAAAAATGTACTCATTGGGCAATCCCAAAGATTGAATTGTTCCATCCAATCAGTTCCAAATAAGTTATCTGAAGTTTTCAATACGTAGGCTTTGAGCTTTTTGGTAACTCCATTTAGTGTTACTGTAAGTATTACCTCACCTAAAATGTTAATCTTTTCGCCAGTTACGGATTTTGCTGTTTTATCCGTTTTTAATAAGGTCGGCTTGTTTAATTTTCGCCAAGTACGCCAGTTAATTGTTGAAAGATCGGAACCCGAGTCAAGCTGGAATTTAATGGAATTATTGAGTTACATATTTCCTTAAATTCCCATCGGCAATATCGTCAGATTGAGCTTGCTTAACTTTATTTTTGGGTTTTCTCGTTGTGTTGGCGTACCAGCACGAAGTTAAAGTATACCCACTTTTATTGCAATTTTTGCAATATTTTTGTTCTTCACTGGACAGAATTTCATCCAATGCCATTTACCACAATGGTAACATGGTCCAGGCGGTTTCTTTAACTTATTTGGGTTTTGGTTACTGCGGAATTTAGGACACGAGATTTGCATTTTTTCGTTTTGAGGGGAATAGGAGGTAGACTTGCTTCTGATTTTATTAATCTGAGTCACACCTGATTCCTCGATAGTGTTTGAGTCACGCTTTACAGATATTACTCTTTGACAGTCCTCTGCCAGTTTTTGGAGAGTCAATCCTTGTTCGTTCTCAAGCTTGGTCAGTACCCGTGATCTGACTTCGATGTTTTCTGCTGATACTAGACATTGTGCGAAAATTAAGCACTTGAAATCATCGGTAGTCAGTTCGGCTAGTTTAAAATCATTACAGAGCTTGTTTACCGATGCTGCAAACGTTAGAAAATCTTGCTGGTTGTCTTTGACTGTGTTCAGGCATTTCCAACGTTTGTGGAACAAGGTTGTGTTAGGCCCGAATAGTTCCGATAGGAGCTTAATAGTCTCTGAAATATCCAAGTCAGTGGTTTTCTTGGGTAGTATGAAGTCTACGAACCTACTATGTTCTGTAGTTCCCAGTTTTCTCAATAGAAGACGTACCTTCTTTTTACTGGACCATTGTTCACGGTCTACGTTGAAAATATCTTCGTAGCGCCTGTAAAATGCGTCGAATGATTTGTCGTTCTCTGGTACGTATTCAAAGGTTTCCATTGAATTGTAGATTGTACTCTTGGAGAATATTGTATCTTTTTCAGAGTTTGAGCCTTTCAATGCATTTACGAGTAATTCTTCAAGTTGTTTCTGTTGTAGTTCAGCATTCTGAAGCGTATTTTTTTAAAATTCCCTTTGTTTTTTATGTAATTCCAAAAATAGTTGTTGTCTTTCTTCTGATTTTTATTGCTGATCCAAATTTGCTTTTAGCATTTGAAAATCTTCCATATTTAGGCAAACAAAAATGACAGCGATTTTTTGTTGCTTTGAAACCCGTGTACCAAGGGGAGGGACAAAAATCTTGATAGGTATTTTTTTTCTTTTACAAAAAAAAATATGGACAAACAATTAGTTAAACTAAACTAATTATGTGTTTAGCTTTTTTGCAATTCCGTGGTTTTGTTAATTTTAACGTAATTGTATAAATTTTCACCATACTTACGTATTTTTTTTGTATAGAGGTACAAAAAGAGAAAACTCACCTCAGTGAATTTGAGGGGAGAATAATTTTATGCACGTGTTCAACTCAGTTACATAAAAAAATTTTAGATAGTTTTTTTTTTTCGAAAACTTGTGTCGTCAGTTTGTTTTATGAACAAACTGTTTTTTTTTCTCTGTGTGTGAGTGTGTAAGAAATCGTTCTCGTAATGTTATTTGGACAGACTTTAATATTCCGTAGATGTCGAATTGCTAGTTCGTCACTGATGTTTGGTATTGGAATATATATTTCTTTATATATATGTAGACGCTGAGTGTTGCATTTAAATCGCTAATGTAGTAATACCAGCTTAATTTCTCATCCAACACTACTGTGGGAACGCCTGGAGTTTTTGTGTATTTTTCGAGTACTGTCGCTATTGATATGGTGAGAACGAAATTCTCGAATCTTTCTGTCGCCACTGTTGTGGGACTGACAAAGTATTGCGGTTTTTCGACGTGAATGCGTTTCTAGAATTCTTCGTCGACACAGATGTGGGACTGGTAAGGTATTGAGGTGTAAAAGAAGAAGTTATAGGTGCAAGGACCAACTAATTATAAACAAAGCAATACTGGAAGAGGTGAAAACAAAGAAAAGAAATTCATCGACAGTATGGATCTACTAGAGAAAGGCCTTCGACAGTGTTTTGAACTCATAGATAAAGAAGGGCCTAAAAATTTACAAAATATACCCGGTCAAAATCAATCATGAATAACTGGAAGTCTACGCTACACTAAATCTAAACCTTGCAAATGGGTCATTAACATCGAACCCAATCAATATCAAAAGCGGGTTCTTTCAAGGTGATTCATTATCAGCACTACTCTTCTGTCCTACATTAGCACCAATCAGGTACTTGCTGAACACGATTTTATATTGATGATCTTAAAACATTTTCCAAGGATGCCAACCAGAAGAAAAACCTTCAGGGAAGACATTCGGATGGAGTTCGGAATCGACAAATGTGCTAACACCGCCTTCAAAGACTGTAAACTCACGAAAACTACAGATTCAGACCTTGATATCAACAACAAGATTAAAGAACTAGACCAAGTTGCTGAATACAAATAGTTAGGAATTAATGAAGGAGACGGAATTCATTTATTTGTAAAGAAAAAAATCCCAAAATAATATTATAGGAGAGTGCGTTTGATACTAGGAAATGAACTTAATAGGACCAATAAAGTGATAGCTAACAACACCTTAGCTATATCCGTAGTAACGGAAATTCTACATTATTAAATGGAAGTTTAATGACATTAAAAGATTCGATGACAAGACCAGAAAAATGTTTACCCAAATAAGGATGCACCACCTGAAATCAGATGTAGATAGGCTGCATGTACCAAGAGCATCAGGAGGTCGAGGGCTAATCCAACTTGAATTAACGCTAAAAACAAGAACAATCTGATTGGAAGCCTACCTCACAAAAAACAGTGACACTCTCCTACAAATAGTAAAATACCATCAACAAGAAGCTGAACTCTTCAAGAAACAGTTTAATATGTATGAAACCCTGCCAATAAAAAAGAAACGAATACTGCTTATGCCAAACGAGTAAAGCAGAAAGCAAACAATAGGCCATATGAAATTATAATAAAATTGGGAGGATAAGGCGTTGCAAGGCCAATACGTAAAAACATCGAAAGAAGCAGGTGTGGACCAACAGAAAACACATCAGTGACTGAGGAGCTCCAGGCTGAAACATGAGACAGAAGGCCTAATTATTGCAGCTCAGGACCAAAGCTTCGTAACCTGATGCTATCACTGTCACATAATTATGGATGAAACTAATCTGAAATGCAGGATCTGCGGAAAATATAATGAAACTGGCGTCCGTATTATCTCAGGATGTCCGGAATGAATCTACCCAGGGATATAACAAGTTAGCAATATATGTGCATTGGAAGATATGCAAGTAGCACAAAACTGAAAACTCTAAGAGATGCTATGACCAACAACCAGACACAGTTACCCAAAATAACAATGTAACTATCCTCTGGAACATGCCAATTCAAACTAACAGGGAAATAAAAGCTAACAGACCTGATATTATCATAAAAGACAAGAAATTCAGGAAATGTATGCTATTTGACGTAGCAGTAGCATATGAGGAAAACACCTCCATGAAAATTATCGAGAAATTGTCTAAATACAAGGGCTTGGAGATCGAGATTAACAGGATATGGGGAATGAATACTAATACTGTACCAATAGTAGTAGGAGTACCGGGCCTTTTGATAGAAAATTTCCTAAAAGTTTCCCAGGTAAGACCAACATAAAATTTTCCCAGAAAATGGCTCTGCTAGGAGCATCCCATGTACTAAGAAAAGTGCTCTGAATTAAATGAGAATCCTCCTATAGGACCTAAAGACCATAGTTTGGACTCTGCTCTAAAGGACACAAAGCAGAAAATATAATACACAATCAATAATAATACTGCGCTACAAAAAGGCGCCAATAACTGTTATATTATTGATTCTGCCATAGCAAAGGGCACAGATCCAGTAAACAAGGTGATTTGGAAATTTACAAAATCCTCTGACTTGAAAATTTATATAGCAAGACTGATTGAAATACAGGGTAGGAGTGTCAAGATGATGCCAGTTGTGACTGGTGCATTAGGATCGATCCCATTAGAAGTGTATGACTTCCTTGTAGAGCTGAGGATACCGACTAGGAGTCATCTAAAAAGTGTCTCTTTCGTGCACTCCGTATATACTGAGGAAAGTAATATCTGTCCCAGGTCCTTGTTGTGACTTGACAGAAAACTTATGTACGTAACCGGCGTATTCAAAACCTTACACTGGGTGAAAAATATAATAATAATAATAATAATAATAATAATAATAATAATGATAATAATAACAGCAAATCGTTGACGCTTGACAAAACTTGTGGTTCAATAAATTATGTTTATAAGAATATTATTCAGAGAAGGGCGATAATATACTAAGGCATAAAATCAAAATAAGTATATATTTACAGAAACACAGAATTTTAGTTTGTATATTAGATGAAAGATATCGATGATTAAGTAACTTTGGTGCTGAAATTTTACTTGTTCATTTAGTGTATAAAGTTTAAATTTGCATCTTGCCCATTCTAAGTGTATATAGATTTCTAAAAATTGTTCACCCTCATATATTCAAAAAGCTTTATTGTTTCGTGTGAAAACACTGCATATTTTATCTGCGCTTCATTAAATTATATGCGCACATTCTCTTTTCAGGAAGGAGATAGACATTAAACTAGTCCTACTAACGTTTCAATTTGTGTCATAATCACCTAAGGTTATTTAATGCCAATAGGAATGTGTGTGAGAGAGGTACATGTATTGACGGAAATCGAGTATTTAAGCAGCGAGATGATTTTAAGAGAAGTAGAAGACCTGCCAGGATTTATTATCAGCGGTGATGATCTTAACAGCAGAAAATAAATTGATAACAATGCGTTAATAGCTGGCTCAGAAGAGCAAATTAAAAGACAAAAAACGAAAGAGAAACCGTGAGCAATGTAGTAGTCCTAAATAAAATGGGAATTAAAAAATAAAATCAGATAGAGACAGTTGAGAGTTCTGGGTTGAAATCTGAGAACAGAAATTTAAGGTAAGTTGTGAACCAGACGCCATACTGAAAAAATAACGATTGATTGATTCGTTTTTTACGGTTTATCAACCCTTTGCAAATTATAAAAAAAAAAACATAACATATCTTTAGATTGTAAGAATTCTTTTGGAGTTAATAATGATTTAGTGAAACAAGTCATTCTAATTAAACTGTAGCTGATAGAAGAGGAGATGGATTCATGAATTTCCCAAAGGGATTTTCGCGTAAGTAAATACAACGAATCCAATTGGAACTGGAAATTGGTTCACCTATTTCTAGCTTCAAGTCGGTATCCATCAACAACCACACATCCAAGTCTACAGCACCTGGAATACCCAAACTGTTACCCATCTATGTATCGGCCAGATTCGACGTTGCTTAACATCGGTGATCATACAGGAGCTAGTGCTGGAAAGTGATATTGGCTGTAAGTCTGAAGTAAGATTGAGCGGGAGGAAAGATAAAGTAATCTACCTAATGTCTGTGTGCATGGATAACAGGGCAGAGAAAAATGGAGATTATACAACGTGAAATGATGCTTAGCACAAGAGACATGAATGGCTGGATAACAATGATTGCCATGGTCTAAAAGGCCCATAATATATAAATGAAAAGTAGATACCTGAAGGAAACTTGTAGCGAACACGGTATTGAATTTATTGCTGGATCAGCTTCAGGAAAGCTGGTTCACTGTGTCCTGTGAGACAATATTTAGCTACAGAATCGATCTTACAGATCTATAAGTCTACCATTCATCCATGCTTTGAATATTACTGCCACATATGATCCAGTGTCCTTGCTATTTCCCTTGAGTTCATTAATATAATCCAAAGACAGATCAGCAATATTATTAGTATTATTGTTAATTTCACTTGAGATGACTAGATGTAACCGTAACTTCTATGCTAAAAGTTTCTTCTTTCACACTCCTCGCTTATGGAAATAACTTCCGGCTCCATATTTTCCAACCAACTTTAATCTGCAAAAATTTAAATGTAATGTCATTTATTATCAACTGCCCCCCTGATTATTCTTTCTGCTCATCATTATTGTTTCTGTTCCTAATTCTTCCAAAACCTGCAACTCCTTGTGTATTAGAGGATTTACTTTACATGGGGTGATGCTAACTAAAAAATAAATACAAAATACAAAAAAAAAAAACCAGAAAAAATTGAATGCATACGGGATTTTGTGACCACAATAATGAGCCTGATAACTTCTAGAACATTACTGCAAAGTATCCTACTAGGCTGTTCAATAATCATATCAATAGCATCTGGTAACATTCTGCAATATGTAAAGTCTATTCGAAATTAAATATTAAAAAAAAAAATGTACCATTAATCGTTTGAAATAACCAACGTGGCATAAGAATAGCAAGTCGAAATTTGACCCTTAATTGAAGAAAGCAAATAGCAAGAGATTTATCACGCTACATTTTATTTTCTCCTTCACCGTTAACTATTGACATCTATTCCAGTTCCCAGCAGGCGGTACATCGACGAGGTGTTGCGACATTGCAATCAATTACCCTGCCAAGCGAGTCGACGCAGACACTCACCACAAAGCGAGCAGTCAATACACAGCCACGGGTTACGCTACCAAGGAAAGAGTAACAGTTTAGCGGTCCACCGAAATATGGTCAAAGTGTTTGGAGGGCAAAGTTCCGGAAGACTCAACATCCGTTCGCCATAAAACAAAAGAGAAGTAATAGATTACAAACCTTAATCCACTCACCGACTCTACAGAAAGGACAGGCTGGTTTTCGGCCTTGAGGCACGCACACGCTCCTTTTCATGATTTAAGTTCCGGACGCCGGCTTGGACATTAGATACTATTCTTGGATGGCGCTTGCATTATTTGATTCGTCAAACGTTCATAAGGTGTGTGTCATTTCATAACGATTGGTTTAGAGATAGTCCCTCTGCGACAGTTCTGCCGCGGACGAAATAAATTATAGAAGGGCGGTTTCTTGAATCGTATTCTTGTAGAGATTAGAAAATAGGTTACAGACGATATAATGTGTTTTAATATATATATATATATATATAATATATATATATATATATATATATATATATATGTGTGTGTGTGTGTGTGTTTTAATATATATATATATATATATGTTTTTAATATATATGTTTTACTATATATATATATATATATATATATATTTTATATATATATATATATATATATATATATATATATATATATATATATATATATATATATATATATTTTATATATATATATATATATATATATATATATGTTTTAATATATATATATGTATATATATATATATGTTTTAATATATATATATATATATATATATATATATATATATATATATATATATGTTTTAATATATATATATATATATATATATATATAGATGGATATCGATAAACATAAGAGAAGATTAGATTTGTCCCTCATTTAATATTAATCGATCATATTCCAAAAAATACACTAGTAACATATTCTCATTAATTGATTTGGTATTAAATTAAGGAAGAATTCGAATTTTTTAGCATAAACTCTATACTCGGCTGGAATTTAACTCAAACGCAAATGTCATTCAAAAACCGACGTGCATCAAATATTTCCATTCAATTTCGTTTACTAATATATATATATATATATATATATATATATATATATATATATATATATATATATATCGATTGATAATATTAGTAGTAAATATACACATCTGTTAAGGTTTAATCGCCCTCCTTCTCTAGACTCTCTCTAAATTCTGTTTTTATTTCCGGAGTTGGTTTTTTTTTTTTTTCTTTTTGAATTTGTAGGTCTGATGAATTGATCGTATTTACGATTCCAATGGAATAAATTATGACCATGGAATATTAGTGTTTAAACCTTTTTTATTATATATATATATATATATATATATATATATATATATATATATATATATATATATGAACACATCTACAGAGGTTAGTAAATAATTATCCGCATTTTCACCATAACATATATGTATAAATAGATATGCGGATAACTATTTATATAATATGGCATAGTGAGTGCAGGTTGTAATAAATTAGTGCTCCATGTATAATAGCAGAGCTATAGTTTATATTAATAATATATATACATTTTTCAACATCGGTATCCCAACTCTAATTTTCATACGCAATGTAATCGTTAGGTTTTTAATCTGTACGTGACGTTTGTATCAAGCATGAAAGAGTTGTGCTACCGATAAGAAAAAAAAAGTCTATACGCTTACGTAACCCTACGCTTGGAGCAGATATCAGTGTTCGAGGAAAATTAAGAGTAAATTTGTTGTTTAAAAACAGTAAATTTACTTTCCTAACCAGACGCTTCCTCTGTAGCTAAATGGTATAGCACATCAAGATATACATTTTGAGGTCCAAGTGTTTTCGACCATTTTAGTCGTTTTCAAAGAAAGAAAATAGTTATCAGAAAAAAACTGAAATGAAAGTATTTCTGCTCAAATGTTTTCAATTAATAAGACAATTGTCTCGGAGGAAATAGAATTTGGACGCTTCAGATGGCGGTGAGCCTGAAATGATTTCATTTCCTCGCACTTTTCAACATTATTATTTTGGCGAACAAATATCAGAAGTTTGTAAGTCTTAAAAAACCTGAGATCTGATGCAAAAGTTGTGTTGAATGCTGAATGTCGATATGGAATAACGTCCAAAAGCTAACTTGAGCTAACATTTCATCTTTCTCTCTGAAATCTAGAAAAAATTACATTCATGTATAGCTGGTTTCTTAACATGGGCTATATTGCCCACCGGTGGGCGATTTCAACAGTTGGATGAACGATGAGCAACTAAACAGGAAAATGTGAGTGATTGTAAATTTTGTTAAAAAGATATAGTATTCTGAATATGAAAAATGTATTTCAACATATGCTAGCCGGATAAATATCCAAAGGAGATATGCAAAGAAGCTGTATTTATAAAAGCAAAAAAATCTGGAGTCTAAATGGTTACAATTGAGTCACATTCTTAGATACACGAAAACAACGAATATTTTGGTATTTTCTATAATTTTGAGACGAGACATGAGTATTCAAATGGTTATTTAGAGGAAAAAACATTTTTCATATATAAATCAGATGAAGCATATCTAAGAACTAAAAATATTCACTGAATTTTATTAGGTACTAGCAGTATGGCCAGGCGTGGCCCGTGCTTGATTCAAAAATACTACGACTAATACAACAATCGCTATCACTTGACTTAAAATATTTTTGCCCTTCCTTGCCTTTAGAGGAGTGCCCTTTGCCGCGCTGATGTTGTTACATGCCTTACTTCTTGCCTATATCACACTGCCAACTTTTTCTAAGCTCTATAGTAAACATTAAATCTCTTACGAAAAAAGAACTAAACAAAATAAACACAATGCGATCAGCTTTAAAAACCGGAAAAAAACATTTTTAAGGGTTGACCGATTGTCGATTTGCACTCTGTTTGGGGGGAAACTTCACATGATGACTCCCAATGGCCTCTTCATAAATCCGCTCGGTTTTCGTTAAAAACCGACATGCGGTTCAGACGCAATCTGGGTGTATCGGTTTTTGGGTTTTATCGATTTTCCGCGCTGTTTAGGGGTCCGTGGTCATGAAACTTCTGGACAACACTTCTAAAGGTAGACTCTAAGAGGGTGTCAAATTTGGTTGAAATGCGATCATTCCTTCTGTAAGCAGAATTTTTTCGATTATCGATTTTTTTCGATTATCGATTTTTTCGATTATCTATTTTTTCGATTATCGATTTTTTCGATTATCGATTTTTTCGGAACCTGATTCCGAACTCAAAAATCGGGCTCCGTCATGTCCTTACGGCAGCCATTTGCAAACTTGTGTTGAAAACCGCATCGAAATCGGGTGAGAAATGCGGCCTGGGCGAGGTAACAACGCCCACGACAAACACACAGACAACATGAGAAATATAGATAGTATATAAATATATAGATAGATAGATTAGTGGTGTGCAGTTTGCGATGGTTAAAGTGTCGCCATTTTAAATTTATAATTTCTTGCATGTGCGTTGTTTCTTTTTGCATTTGTCGACTGATCAGTATCGTAGGTTTAGTTGGACTCTATCTGTGAGAACAAGGAGCACAATGACACAATACACTCCGCCAGAAATATGGAAACGGCATACTGTACTGTTTGGCATTTTCACCGAAACATCGAATAAGAATATTTCCGAGTGTATGTGGGACTGTCAGGAGGATTAGGAAAGGATTGGATTAGTCTAATGGTGATTACGAAGGTACGGAAGTTCGGAAAAGTCACTCTGATCGTTCTGATAAGAAAAGAACTCCAGAATTTGTTGGCGAGGACTTCAGACAAAACACAAAGACCTACATCAAATGCCTTGAGGAGGTAGTGCTGCCCTGGTTCAAGATGGTGGTTACTGGAAGACCCTATGTATGGTAACTGGACTCAAGCAAGATAACCCAGTCATGGCTGTCAGACAATTTCTGTGACCACATCGCCCCTTACATATGGTCACCAAACTCCCAGACTGCACCCCTTGGTTATTGCACCCAACAACTTAACCTAGAAGTCGGCCCAGAAGAGATGCAGAAGATTCCGAAGTCGTCTGGAGAACATGGTTGAAGCCAATGGCCTTTTTATTGGATAGATTTACTCTTTAGTATTTCAAGATATTATTGTTCAATTTTGATAAATATACCTGTTAAAAGGAAATGTCAGTGATTTTTTCATTTTGGGATTTTAGATTTAAACAATTTATCCATCGCACCCTGCATATTCTTTTCAATTTTTCAACACTAACTATAACCATATACTAACCTTGACCATAAGAATAAAATATGTATATAGCTTTCAAAGATCAAGTTTGCTTCTTTTTATTTTACTAAGGTAGTAGCATTAGCAGCCGCTGCATAAGTCAGCGTTATTTGTTACCTCCCGTTGCTATTTTTACTATATCATAAAATCAGTTTATGAACCAGTAACAAACATTTACCAAACAATTTTGGTATGATTTTAAATAAAACCTTAAGATTCCAGTCTGTAGCGATATTAACTCCTAGATAAGGGGTGAACAGAAAAGAGAATTAATGCTATTCCACGGTTATTTATTAAATTACGTCTGAAAGTTGAGGCAATAAACCCGGCTGGAATTTGAACACAAAACGCCAATACTATTTTTCATGTCAAAAACATTTACGCTGCGTGCATATCCATAGAAACTATATGCCTGCACTGAAAGATTTATTTATTTATTTGTTTTTGTTTAGTGGTATATCAGGCCGTATGGCTTATTTAATGCTGAAATCTAAATGCAAATTCAAACATAATAATCTTACAAAATCAAACAAAGCTTGAAAATTTAGATTAATCATAGCAATTTTTAAAACATTGGTTTGGCAATGTATGGCATGTCATCAATTTTACTATTAAAATGTATAGTTGGTCAGTTTGATTATTAAATTTATTGTTGGTCATTTTTTAATATTAAAATGTATTGCTGGTACTCTTACTATAAAAATGTGTTTTTATAATTTCCTGGTGCTTAAATCTTTGTTTGTGAGTTCACTATTTTCCCATAAGTGGGACCCTTAGAGGTGCTAACACCCTAGGTTAAAGTTAACCTTGGAACAACAGCAAATAAGAAGTGACTCCACTCTATACAAAACCTCCAATCTCCCGATCAGAGGCCTTACTGCCGGATGTAGTTTATCGTCATACCCAGTAATAGAAAAATATGTAGAGAAAACTTGTTTCAATGGTTTTAAGTAAATACGAGGCAGGTGATGAACTATGCAGTAAATATGTGTAATAGAATATTCTCTTAATGGCTGTTGTTCTTTGCTTTTTATCGATTTGGGAAATATTTAGTAGTTCTATTTATGATAGTATTACAGATAATTCTGCGAATTATTGAAATTAAATAAGACACATTACTACTTATTGCATTTATAATTGAATCTATTAAAATAATTAAGTATTAAAAAAACAAAATATTTTAAAACTTACTTAGTAGTATGTTCCTTGATTACGAATAATTTTTATATGTTTTAAAAATTAAGGGAATAATGACACTGAGATGCAAGTGGTTACTAAGAGATAATATGATAAAAAATAATATTAAAGGGAGAGAAAAATAAAACAGCAGTTGAGAAGACAGAAGTTAACGACTTGCATTTAATGTGTTTAAGATCTGAGTTGACTGGAAAGCAAGAAGCTGGGGGGGAGTTCAATAAGCGATAAGTGTGAGAGAAGGAACTATCAACATCGGACTTACGGTTTCATCGAGCCATTTCAACTGTAAAATGATGACAGTGACACCAATCTCGAACTGCACTTACATTAAATAAACTCTCGATATCATATAGGAAAGTTCATCTCAACAATTACCATGTAAATATTTAGCGCAAAGGTATAGTGAACTAAGTTATGGTCGTAGGAATGTGATTAAATCCGAGATGCCAGGTCAGGGACAATAATATTGCAGATTCTACTAAATTTTCTTTTAAAAATGTAATCGTCTTCATTCTTTGCGAAAAATTTCATTTGGTCTCAAAATTATGCCTTCAATTGAAAAGCAACAGCATAAGATTAAATAATTCTACGGCATTTTAAATAAATCATTTTGTAGAATGTAAAAAGAAATACCACAAAACTATTTCATTTTCAAATATTTAATTGAATTTTAAGAAATTAAATATTTAAAAACAAATATGTCACATTCTTTCTAACCTAGCCTGCGGCCAACATTTCATTAGATCCTAACAATACTCTGATTTGGAAATAAATGAATTCAGCAAAAATCATGTTTTGTTGTCATTCTCAGAATTTTTTGTTCTTACGGAGCTATGATTTTGCATGGGATTTCGCTTATTACAAAATATTTATTTTTATTTCTGTTTGGATATATATATATATATATCTCCCATCACACACCGACAGCAAAAGTCGTCGAGAATATCTCACAAGTACCCTAGCTAATTCTGCGTTTACACGTGCATAAAAAAAAATAAGTTTGAATTCGAAACCATGGAAAAGATAATGGGAATCCACATCCTTTTTCTGAGAAATCATGGTAATTCTCATAACCTTAATTTACTAGGAAAATGGTGCTGGTTTCTTTTGCCATTTTTATGTTTTGGGTCGATTTGCATTTATTCTTTTACTTGATTGGCTGCAAACAAAAACAAGACCAATATTTAACCCATATATGTGGGGGATATTGTTTCATGGCTTTCTCAGGTATAGTTGTGAAAAAATGAGTTGGAGAGACTAAACCGGAAGTTGAACTCGGCTTGTTTATAGAATTTTTCTATCGATAATCATTACGCTACTTTTTGCGACATGCATTTTGTTTATTATTCATTGTAAGCCAAATCTGTTTTCTTGCTGAACTGGTGACAGGGATTGCATAACAAAAAGATGATATCCTTTCTTGAAACAATATGGGGTATTTATCGTAATGTTTTGTCATCTTAATTTTTTAAAAACCTATATCACTCCAAACAAGGCAGTAAAGCCACTAAGACACAAGTAGTTACTGGATGTGGAAAAATTAGGACGAGAAACATTGGTAATAAGCGGGAAGAGGAAAGAATAGTCAAGAGGACACAAGATAGCGATTGGCATTGCATTTAAATATCTGCAGATTAAAGTTGGCTGGAAAGCATGGAACCGAAAGTTAGTTCTACAGACTAGAAATGCGAGTAAAGAAGTTGTTAGCATAGAATTTGCGACTACATTTAGCCATTTCAACTATAAACTGATGAGAACTAGACACAAGTCTAGTAGTTTGCTTCTATTATAAACTCTAAGAACCATAGCGAAGAGCTCACCCGTACAATTACCAAGAAAAAGTTTACAGAAAATACAGGGAGGCAAGCTTGCGGCAGAGGGAAGATGGCTGAAGCCGAGCCACTAGATCAGGATTGATAGTATTGCTGATTCTTTTGGGGACTTTTTCAAGAAGATCAAGATAAATAGCAGGGACACCGGCTCATATGTGGCAGCAATATTCTAAGTATGGATGGATGCTGGAGAGAAAAAAATGCCTAGCACAACACTGAACCAACTTCCTTAGTAGCTGATGTAGCAATGTATTTAATATAGTCTTTCCACTTCATGTCAGCTGGGAATGTTAGTCCCAGAAGTCACGAGTCACTTTCCTGGATATCTGGAGATCTTAATGAACAATTTACAGCGCATTGTCATGAAAATATCATTTAAAATAGAATATTCATTCAATAATAAGCGTCAACGTTTGCTAAGGTCAACAATTAATCGCAAACAATTTTGAATAATTAGAAATTAAATAGATTTATAATAGGTGCTTGTTAAGGGAAATACTTCTAGCAATGTGAAATTAACGTGCTATGATGATTTTCTAAGTGTACATTAGATGTGTTATTAGGTAGAATTCATGGGACACTCAGTGAGGAACGAACTCGCTATTCAGCCGTAATCGATCTAGTGAGACAAGCTAGTTTACCATGACGCCATGAAGAAGTGCTTTTTTTAACATAGCTTAGATGTGGTACAAGGCCGGAAGTATGGGACACCCACTGAGGATCAAACTAACATGTAGCAATTGATCTAGCGAGACAAGCTTGCTGATTATTACACATAAGGTGATATGTATATATTCTAATTTATTTTCAACCAAATGTTTTCGCATGCTTTAGAGTTCGGAATATTTTGCCGGTTAATTTCCGCAGAACGACAAATACTATTCAGAAGTTTATTGTAGTTTGTATAAGTCCAAGAGTCCACTGATAGTATACACGGTGCCATCGACGTTAGAGTTGGTGGATACTTGGCCTTCTTCCGAATTCATCTGTTCAAGAAAAAATAATAATTCCAACCTATATACAGGTCTAAAATTAGCTGAAACGAATAATGTCTGTACTAATTAGTCGCTTATCTTCTCTTATGTGCACAAGGAGATCTCCGAATTCAAGTCATTCGTTTCTCTAAGAATCTTTTAACCCATTATTATCTCTCTTTATTATTGATGTGTCATTCATTTTAAAGAAAATCATTAAATAGTTTAATTCTTATGTTAACCTTCTTCTTTTGCCTTTATTTTCAGTGAATTTTAAACGCCACTTTTAAATCATTCACCAGTACACTTTCTCTGAGTGTATCAGGGCGTTTTAGTTCCTTTTTTTCTCTTTAAGATTTTATTACATGTACTGCTCGTCAGTATTCGGCGGTACAACCACATTTCTGTCACGTCATGTCTCTTCTTTTTATTGTCCAGCATTCACTGCCATAGTTAAATATAGAAGTTCGACACGTTTTTCTTATTTCTAAGGATATTTTACTAAGTTTTAATTTTATGCGTTGTTTCTGAAAGGCGGCAATCGCCATTGCTATAAACCTTCTAGTTTCGGAGTTATACATTTCCTTTTCTTTTATTACACTCTCTGTATTCTTACATTATTTACCTCAGGGTTCGAATTGCGTTTTTTGCTAACAGGCTTGCATTATGTTTTATTACATTTAATAATTTGTCCTTATTGTTTTGTTTTTTTGCTGATTTATTTGAAAGGCAGATATTTATGTTATTGCACTGTTCGTATGGAAGGACTCAAGTCGATCTGGAAATGTATTGAATATTCGAGGTGTACAAATAACGTTAAAATGTGCATTTTAAGAGAAAGCTAATGACAGCTGACGCTATTAAACAGTTATTAATATGAAAGTAAGCAGAAAAAATAATATATGATAAACCACTTCATTCGTTACACATAGAGATATCATTTTTACTATAAAATGAATAACATTATTATCATTTCATATCTTAAGTGCGTTTATCCAAACAGCATGATATTAACCGTTGAATTACCCGATGTAATATTCAGTCATGTTTCTAAATGCATAAATGTAACAAATTCTTTTGCTTTTTTAGTGTTAAAACATCTGATAATTAACCATTTTAATTTGATTTAATTTTTTTAATCATTTCACCCCGTGGATGACGGTAAAGCCATTAATATGCAAGGGTGTTACGGTGTTTGAGAGACAATGTGAAAAAGCAATCACTATTAATGAGAGAACCATCAAGTAGTAAAAAGACGAAAGAGAACGATTGACATTGCACTTAAAATTTTAAAGATCAAAGATGACTCGGAAGCAAGAAGCCAAAAGAGAATTCCACAAGGAAGAAGTTCGATAAAAGAAATTGTATGTTATAGAATATACTGTTATATGTAGAGATTTATACTGTAAATTCATGAGACCTTGCCGCTAATATATACTTGCACTTAAATTCATAAAATCTAAGTACCATAGAAGAATGATCATCAGAAATATTTGCATTAAAGTATTTACAGGAAAGAGACTGAAACTGTGATGGCTAAATAATCTTATGACATAAAAAATATGAGTATTAAGAAATAAAAAAAAATAATTTGACAATGTGAGTTCTTTTCGCGACATTCTCTATGAAAATAGACGATGTTCAGTAATGAATTGCGTCTTCGTTACGGCCTCCATTGTTCACTTTATAATTAGTTTTATTAAAATTGATTTTTTTTTCTGAACCAGATTTTTCTCATAGTTCAACTAATTTCGAAATATATTTTGGCACATTTTAAAATATTTCACTTTTGATGTAATTTTTCTTCCTTATTTCTCTATGTTGTATTTTTCTGCGAACAGTAATTAAAAATTTGTTTTAATGCCTTTTACTTTACAAACATTTAATTAAATTTTCGTAAGCATAAATATACTCGCTTTATGATTTTTATATTAACATCTTCATTATTTAAAGACGCATTGTTAAACTTACACAGAGATTCAAGTCAATAGAAAATACGAAGAGATTCAAGTCAATAGAAAATACAGAGAATCGAGTCAATAGAAAATACAAATATTAATTGTTACTTTCATGCTTTATGAAAGAACACAATTTATTTAGATTTTGAGTGGCGTTGAAAAATTCGTCAGCTAAGATTAAAAGATGTTTCTCCTGCAATGTTCGTCTTATGGTATATATGATAACTTAATAGAAAAAAAAATCTTCATTTAATCCTGTGTGTATATAAAGACATGTTTCTGTCAATTTATGATAATGTTAAGGTTAACCAAAATTTGAAGTCAAATACTTCAAAACGTGCAGATAGAAGCATTTTATTTATAGCGAATCTTCAAGAAACTCGTTCTTACAGACACAAAAACGTAGTATGAGAAAACTTCACATTTAACTTTTGAAAAGTTTATTCGTTCTGAAATTACACAGTATTCTATCTCCGTTCCACAACGATATTCTTTGAATAACAGGTTTTAAATGTAGAAATAAAGCAACTATACATTATGTCATATTTTGTTATTATCGCTGGTTGATCGTTACCAATTATGGCTGTCTGCTAGGATGGATTACTCTGTCATGGTTTCAACATTTACGTATCCTCATGCGATATAGGCCAAATGATTACTTAGCGCTTTATTATTCATATATAATGAAGTCTAATAGAAGTTGATGCAACTGTCCCCTGGTCTAATTTAACCTGTAATATACACACACACACACACACACATATGTATATATATATATTGTTAATTACTGGGTTTTACGTGTATCAGCCTGCGCATTCGAGAAATTAAAAAAAGTCTGATAGATGGGAAAACATGCTGTTTAAAAATAATATTTGAGTTAAAATTTAATTCCATTAATTCTTTAAATATATATATATATATATATATATATGTATGTGTGTGTGTGTATATATATATATATATATATATATATATATATATATATATATATATATATACACACACACATACACACATACATACATATATATATATATATATATATATATATATATATATATATATTAAATGTACCAAGTACATTTCATTACCAATATTTGAAATAAGTTGTTTCCTATTAGGTTTTATTATCTAGCTCGAATATTTTTCCTCATATTGTATCTATATGCATAGTTATTTTTATTTATTTATTTCAAATATATAAAGATACCCATAAGCAACCTCCCATCGATCCTGGAAAAAGCGATAAGAACTCCCGGACACCTGAGAAACGTATTTTCTTAAAACGAATTTCTTCAACAGAAATATTTTTTTTAAATTTCAACTGACAGATGCAGGAACTGCCTTTTAGATGAATTCCAAATGTTACCTTATAAAGAGACGGCTAATATTACTTTTACCAATACCATGGACTTTAGAAAGGTGTACTTACAGTAGAGATGCGAGATTATATGAAAATACTGAAAAAAAACGCCCGAGATTGTGAAAAGTTTTAACTGATATCTCATAATTGCTTAAAGAGAAGTCCAAAAATATTGGCGATATAAAAAGAAAAAATGGCTGTAATAAAGTTATAAAAAGAGATTTGCTTGAAATTTTTCAATTTCGCTGCAACGTTTCACAACATTTAGGATGAAAATTTAGCTACATTAGATGAGCCTGATGAGTAGCGTAGATGTTCGGGGCTTCATTAATATATTCAAGCATGACACATTAGAAGAAACCATATAGAATCACCTTACTATGCTGATTTATATGTACAAATTGTTTAAACAGACATACACACTATTCAGTCCTGACAAAATCGTCTGCGCTTTTCATGTCCGAGTCGGTTAAAAGAACGGCGGTTTCTCCTGCATAGTGGAGAACCGGTTTCAATCCCGTCGGATGCTGCATTTTACCTTAATATTTTTCTCGAATATTCAGGCCTGTAGTTGAAAACATATATCCTGTTTAAAAAACAAAAAAAAAAGTTGCTCAGATATGAGTATCCACTAAAACTAACGTTTAAAGTGATAAATATCTGTAAGATAAATAAATTAAAAAAATATTATTTCTTTAGAAATTCTTAAAACGTTTTCTTTTTAGATACGAAACTGAGCAGCTAGGAACTTCCGAGAATCTAAAACAAGAGGAATGTGCTTAAAAGGCATTGTACAGCCTTGTTTAATTAATAACCCTCTTCGTTGCCGAGTTGGATCAATGACGGTTTCTTCTGCAAAAGGGAAGAAGTTTCGAATCCTGACGATGAGCTTATTTTTATTTAAAACGATTTTTGGAATATCTACGCCAGCAGACGAAAAAAATATACTGTTTAAATTAAACGTAGCGTCTACGTAAATATGAATATCCGCTAAAATAACATTTGAGCTATATATATATATATATATATATATATATATATATATATATATATATATATATATATATATTTCCGCAATCGTCAATGATGACATGTCCATGTCCCGGTTTAACGTGACATGAAAAAATAACTTACTTCACCTTCTGACATTACTTTTCTATTTAGCATATATCTAACATTTAATTGGCTAATCAGGATATAATCACAAGTCTAATTTTAATTCTGATTTTATGCTCGCCCCTACCTTTTAAATTTCGGAAAAGAGGTAACACTTTAACAATCATTTAATCACCAGTTATTTACCATCACCTGAAGTAATACAATTGTAGTATTGAAAAATGAAAGCTTTTGTGTGTCGATTTCAAAATATAACAATAAATATATATATATATATATATATATATATATATATATATATATATATATATATATATATATATTTATGGGGTATATTAATAAATTTCTTTTAAACTGATTGATCTGGCAAATATCATTCGAAATAAACGCTTTTACTTCAAATAACTATACCCTACTCGTGCCGGAAAGAAAATAATTAGATTGATAAAAAGATTAAATGTCAGGATGAAGATAAAATGACAAGGTTTAATAACTAAATATAAGAAATAATAAAGCGTTGTAATAATTTCGCAAAGTAAGTTGACTTGAAGGGTCAATACAGTAGTTCAGTCTTCTTATCTTTAAACTAATCTTCGGTAAATTCACACTAGCCACACTTATTTGTCACAGATTTAGAAACGTGATTAGATCTTCGGGAGAAGTTTAAGAAGATAAGGCAAATTTAAAATAGAAATCAGAGACAAACAGTGGACTATGAGATTAGATCGAGATTAATTTAAGTTCGTTTAACCAATGGTATAAAACTCGGCTGTTTCTTTACTTTTTTAAAAAAGTAGACGAGGAATCTTTGTGAATATGAAATGAAAAGATGTTGTGCATGAGTCTTATTAATTATGATTAATTCTCATAGTTTTAATCTATTGTTAAATATCCGAATCTTGTCACTGTCTTTACTGCTTCCGTTATTCACTTCAACTTCGTCCCACAACTAAATATTGTCGATATTTCTGACATGAGGTATTGTAACTATTTACATTTTTCGGAGTGTTGTCCTCATCTTTGTTTTAATATTCACGACGTTTCTGTCATTGTACCCTCCAGTCTTCTTCGGGTGATTGGAATTTTAAAACCTAACCCTTTATTTAGTCGCATGGGGTAGATTGTTCTAGTTCCACGTGTCATGTCTCTTCCGGATATCTCAGTTTAACTTTCACTTATTTCCCATAGTAACTCAACTCCACACGTTTGTGTGGTCAGTTATTGAATTCCCAATTCTTTGGTTCAAGTCACTGGATTACTTCAACCAACGCTTTTATCCACTGGAACATGTGTCCCCAAGGATTGAGGAACGGCACGTTGAACTGTAACAATTTACTCCGGTGGACGAAATAAAGGGTTCAGTTCGAATTTCCAATCACCTGAAGAAGCGTACAACGGCCGAAACGTTGTGACTATGACAACAAAGTTGAGGCCAACAGTCCGAGTAATGTAAATAAATAAATATTTGTCGTTATCAGCATTTTGGACGCAGAACTTTTAAGAACATAAGTACTTTTTATCTAGTCAATTACTATCGATACTTTCAATCATAGTAAGTGAAGATGTGAGCTACAGATGTCAAAATCAAGCAATTACTGAAATTTAAGTTCTGGTAAATATTTTCTCAGACGAAAGAAATGTGACAGAATTCCGAAGGTACATGAGTATAAAGAAAGATGTCACACAAAAGCCAGACAGCGGATGAAGAAATAGGAAAATCTAGTGAGAAAGAAAAAAGAAAGAAAAAAAAGAGTACTGAATTGCTATGCGATATCAATCCTTTTATATGGCAGTGAATGTTGGACATTTTTTCGCAGCTGAAGAGGAGTCTACAGGCAAGAGAAATTTCGTTCTACATAAGAATTCTGGGAATGCCACGGATGGAGTATGTGAGAAACGAGGAAGGTTTAAGGAAAATGGTAACACAAGTAACATATAAACTTAAAATCAGAGAGAGAGTTTTGGGAGTCTTAACCCGAAAAGTGTGATTGAAGAATGTGTCACTCACAGAATATAATGAGTTAAAGAAGAGTATATGAAAGCAGCTATACGGAATAGCACATTTTGGCGATAGCGTCCTGAAGATATAAAGCATATAAAAGTAGAACCACCACGCTTATATGTAGAAAATTGATAGAAAATTGGTTTATATAAATCTTCGAAGTGTGTAGGAAAAAAATCTGCATTCAAGATTTTGATTCCTAGTTGGACACTTTCTCTAATCATTTCACACTGGTAGGAAATGCACAGCTATATCAGCCCCAAAGCAGATCAGCCATTCCCGAATCAATTTTCATCGGACAAAAGAACGCGCTAGTATAATCATGACGTGTGTTAGTACCTAGGTTTACAAAAACAAAAAACAAAAAACATAGATGGAGTATTATGACTTTACTAACTAAGCACAGATTTAATTATGGCTAACATTATATAAAAAAAAATATTTTTAGCTCATAAGATTTTGCAATTAAATTGCTATTCGTCATGAACTCTGACACGTGATTTTCAGCGAGACAAGCAAATTAATATTCCTTGCATAGGAGAAAAATTGTAATTAAAGCAACAAAGAATTGACAACTTTATTTGGCTTGCTAAGGTGATCTTCTGAGCATAGCTTATATGTGGCACAAGGTCGAAAATATGGGGTACTCTGTGGTAATAAATAAGTAAACTCCATCTGCTCTCTCGCTTGTAACTATCCATTGCAATATATATATATATATATATATATATATATATATATATATGCAATATTATTATCTAATCAATTTCGTGATGTTGAAATGAAATTCATTAAGGAGTTTTTAAAGAAATTCTACCTAAATACACAGACACACACACACACATATATATATATATATATATATATATATATATATATATATATATATATATAAGCAGATATTGGTCAACATCAAGAGACGACATGGCCTCCTTCTGTTTACTTCAATGTCCAGTTTTATATTTACATAAGCTTTATCTCTAATATTGACCACTTTAATGCATAAATATAGCATAACTAAAAACTATACTTTTATATATATATATATATATATATATATATATATATATATATATATATATATATATGGGGGTGTTAACGCGCTTCAACCGACAAAACTTATTGATAGCTACTAAGATGCTAAAATATTCTCAAATTGATTCAGCACAATCAATAGCTACCTGACTTGCTTGAAAGTCTTTTTTAGAAATTTTTAACTTCAGACATTTTTTCGTAAATTACAATGAAGCTACAATTTTCGCATTCTAGATGATAGAACACACCCACTTAATTGCAACAATTGTTACACCTTAACAAAAATGTTTGGATAACTATAGTCTACAAACTAGCTAGTTCAATTGGAGGCAACATTTTTAAACGAATATTTTGTTTTTCCATTTTGTGTGTACATGTTTTTTTTTCTTTTTATCTCAGTCTCGCCAGTTTCTGATTTTTCTTGAGAGAAAAACATGTCGGAGATTTTATAACTTTTATGCAATAGAGCCAATGGCACCTACCTATTTACATGTACGATACATGTAAATTGATTGTACCTCGGCAACAAAGGTTCATTCAAAAAATATTTGGTAAAGACAACAGAAAAGATATGTATTTTCTAACAGTGGAGTTTTAATATATTTTGACGGATTAGTTTCCGTCTTTTGCTTTTGAAGGTGTAACGCACAAGTTTTCAGTTCGCGTTAGTTCTTTTTAGGGTTCTGAATGTTTGAATATATCCAGTCATCAACAAGAATTAAAAGAAATAAATTCTGTAATAATTGGTATCTTTTCAATTATTTTAAATTGAATATTTGCCTGGTCACGTAAGTGTGACGTTACTTTTTTGCACTCTGAATGTTTGTAATCTCGCGTGACCGTGACGTACTTGGGATTGTGAGAATTTAAAAACATTTGTAATGCCCATCTCATAATAATATGTGCTTTTACTGATTGTTGGTTGCTTTGACTTCATAGTAATAGTACAGAATTTGTAGAGACTGTTTACAATTAAAAAATATTATTGGGTTATTCGGAGGCAACCGACTGGTTGTATTTATTCTCTTTCTTTATGGCACCTACGAGAGAGTTTTATATCTTGTATAAGACGTTTGTTTGTTACTTTCAGTGATTAAGTGAATTTTTAAACAATGCTAATGCATTGTGAATTTGATTTTTCTGTGACGTTATTTTACCTACTATGTAAAGACTTCCATACATGTAATAGATAATCGACCATAAATGTTTATTAAAATCTGTGGGTTTTATGTGTCTTTTGATTATATTTTTATAGCTGTTTAATCTTATTTTATTTTCAGTATATCATACTACGATAAAATGAACAGATGTTGTGTTCCTACTGTGTTTTTTGGCGTCGTATTACTAATTTTAAAATGTGCCAAGTGCTATTTTACTATTTGGGGATTCAGTAATGGTCTTTTCATAAATATCTAATTGAATATCACATCTTTTTCCTAATTCCTAAGCTCCCACTTAAATCTATTTCTGTGTGTGTGTGTGTTTTTTTTTTAGTCAGCAAAATGCGGTAATCATGCTTCGAATCGAAACCATATCCTTCGAAATTATATACGTTTTCACTTCTCTAGAGGTATCCCAAACGGGGATCATTTATGGGTGTTCAATTAACTATATTATTAGGTTGGAAAATCCTATCACTTTAAGGTTACTTTCTTTCAATACTAAAATAATACAATTATTACTTTTTATATTCTAATATATTCTCCTCTTCAGATTACTTAATATCAGAAAGGGTAAATTTTCGATCGATTTTACCTTTTTGGAATGAGTCAAAACGTCACCTATAGTTCGGTCAGTTTTAATCACTAAATATTTGTCTCGGAGATTTCCGTCGATCTGGCCTTCCGAAATCAATCAATGGTGAGATTCTGGAAACCACAGTTGATGGAAATTCAAATTTATCGTCATGGTAATTAGCAAAATAGTTCAATAGACGCTACACTTCGTTCATAAAACTGGTTTATGAACCAGGATAAATATTTAACCATAGTCTATGCATTCATCATCATCTACTTGTCTTTAAAATATAGAATTGCTACTGAATTTTCCATGGTAGAATCGTTATCATTGCTAAAGTGAATTCTCTTTACTCATATCCAAAGGGGCGTTGTCACTATGCTTGGGGGGGATTGATAAAAATATAACAAAAAAAAAAAAAAAACAAACAAAAACAAACGTACCATTTTGGATAACAATACTAAGAAAGAATTTGAAAGATAAGCCGTGCCAAATAAACACTGTGCCTGAGCCAGGAGGTGGGAATGTATAGGAACCTATTGAAACATATCAGCATTTCTATCTCTACATTATAAATGAAATGTAAAACACATTTATATGCGAGTATTTTAGTTACTGAAAAAATATGTATGTATTTAAAATATGGTAGTCCTACATATTTCAAAGAAAATAAAATTATGTATAAATCAATAAAAATTATATATACCTCAATAATTTAGTCAAAAATGCAAAACAGTAAAATAAAAGTATGATAGCAGTTGTACAGTTATATTTTCCTTTTGTTCTTCATAAAATATTGCATCAGGAAAATCTCTCCCCAGCCATCACTGTGGAATATAGGAGCAAACCTCTCCAAACTCAATGTTGCTGTTGTAGTTTCTGTAGTAACAGCTCCACTCCACATAATCAGAGTTGTCCTTTTACTAAACTGGTTTCAACCCAATCTATGGAGACCATTCGACGCTGTTATTTAATCCATAGCTGGTTAGAGAGAAGAATTGATTTCATACCTTTCCCAAGGGTAATTTTGCGAAGAGAGAACGTAAGTATCTTGGCAGGAATGTGGAATTGGCATATTTTCCGCGCCGATAACCTTTACGCTAGAGCGCATATCGACTTAGATACGCTGCCTTTTTTACAGAACTGTAATTCTTCCCTATTAAAATTCGTCACTGTACTTACCCATTTAACCCCTCGTTCAAAATGCTGATTGCTTTCTGAAAGTCACTGTGAGGCACGAACTATTTCACTGGAGCTTTTCGATACGTTCTATTTTGCTAAAACCGGTTGTGCTGGAGTCTATTCTAAGATATTTGAACTTGTAGTTTCTCTAAAGGTATTAACAAGGGAGTCTCCTGATCCCCATGTAATAAATCCAAAATGTCGCCTGCAGAGGGAAACGAGGTGTGACTGCATGGATAATAATGGAAGGCCATTCTTATATGAAACAGTAATTTAAGCTGAAACTTCAAAGGACCGGCAACCAAAGTGTTTTCTGTCTCTATTTCTAAAATAAGTAGTTACCATAATTTACATTCGGGCTAATATTTTTTTGTTATTGTTGTAGCATACCTACGGACGATAATGGGTATGTCTCCATTCGCACAAATACAGTAGTAAATACTGCATTTGAAGATTCGTCACCAGCTGTGCTGGTCAAACTCTCTACCTCCGAGCACAGATGATCCCAAGACGAGGCTATGTCGAAGGTTAGAGCCTCGTCTCGGAAAGAATTACCGGACCTCGTCATATACCAGGTCTACAGGGAATTTTTGGCCGTACTTACGGGCTCGGATAACTTACATTATATTCGTTTTTTGTTTTTTTTTGCTGAATCTGACCGCGTGGGGCGGTTGGTAGACATCCTGCAGTCGGAGATTCGTCTCCAGCTGTGCTGGTCAAACTCTCTGTCTCCGGGTAGAGAGGATCCCCATACGAGGCTATGTCGAAGGGCAGAGTCACAACTCGGGAAACAGCTACTCGACCCAAATTTTATACGGGGTTTACGGGGAATTTTTGACCGATCCTACGCGCTCGGATAGCCCACATTAAATTCGGCCCTGTGCCATATCCGACCGCGTGGGACGGTTGGTAGATATCCTGCAGTTGGAGATTCATTGTAAAAATTAATTGACTCACTTTTAGCAGTTGACTACTACTTCTACACTACGCTGGCGATTCTTATATGTGTTGTTCTTGTCCTAAGTATTATCGTTCATTACCAATCTTTACTTGACTATTCTAGGTTCCCTAGGTTACAATGTTTGGCGACGAGAATTAGCCAAAATTACAACAGTTATTATCACAGCATTTTATTCGTTGCGATCTCTAGCCTTCTTCAGGTTTGTGTCTATCGGATGGTGGATGGCCGCTCGCATCCAAGTATGCTTCTCTACTAGGGACTGTTTCAGACGCCTCCTGGAATATATTTGTGTTTATTTAACTCCCAAAGATCCCACTTGTGGTTTGTACCATTGTTACAGCTTCTGGGAGAAAGCGCATTATCTAACGTGAACAACAGTCTGAGAAAATCTCAGATCCTCCGTCGCTTTGAGTTTCATGCTAGAAAACCCATCGACGTTACTCAAATAGTTATGTCTACCCAATTTCATTTACAGGGCTTGGGTCAACACGTGTTATTAATTTTAGGTAATTTATAAGGTGTCACATGCAGGCATCGCCTCCCCAAGTCGATGACATCAAGAAGATATCTTCCTGATTAATCGATGATGAGATTCTAACCCGGGCCTCATGGTCAGAAAATGAACGTTCTAACCAAACGGCCATTGTCGATTAGGAATATCTAACTGGACCGTTTATTTAGAGAAGGTATACGCAACATTCTTTGAATACTTGGTTTAATGAGATATCGTTTATCATAACGGAGGCCGTACTAATATAAACATTCAAGCGAAGATAATATACACAAGCATCTGTCTTAGAAATGAGGATTTTTTTTTATGGGAGAAAAAATGTTATAATTATAAACTAAAGTTTTGGTTAAACCTCATTAGCGATGGGATGCGTGATTAACATCACACGAAACTAAATGTGATTTGTTTATAATTTATTCATATGACTATGCAAACATTTTTTTTTTAATGTAAGTATTTCTTCTCCAGAGAAACAATTATTACGAAGGTTTCTTGTTTCTACAGCAAATTAAGTTTATGCGTGTGCTCTTCTTTAATAAATATCCCCAATGGCTCAAAATGGCGAAAAAATTATCATCAACAAAATGTTACAAAATTCAATAAACATTATATTTAATCATTATTTATGTTTGTAGTTATGTATGGAGAGTGTGTGAGGGAACAAGTGAGAACGAAATGAAACCAACAAAATTTAATAAATGTTATTTTTCTCATGATATTATGTGTACCATTCAGAAAGCGAAGTTTACCCATGACTGATTTCGGAAATAGATTTTTCTCGTTACATCTGCTCGACAGACATTTCGCCTTGTTCTTTTTTTAGTAACGCACAATTATTGTTAGACTTGTTTCCAATGAGTTTGCGATTGTACTACACGGCACTGAACACATAATTACTATACTAAAAAATTGTTGAAATAACGCTAAAGTACACGTATTTTCGATAAATGCCGTGATGTTCCGCCCAACATAATTTTATTGTCTCTTATTGGCAGTGTTCGAGTGGAAATGTACTTAATTGTAATTATTTTTTTAACTGGAACTGCTGACGAGGATTTCTGCTTTATTTTGTAACTGGTTTTTAAACTCGTAATGATTCTTTTCGTATATTATTATGGTAATTGTTCTTATATAATGATATAAAAGCAAAATATAACTTATCCGAACTGATTAAATTTATTAATAGAAAAATATATGAAATAAAAGACAGAGGAGATCAAAACTTAATAGATTCATTTTCTAAGAGCAGCTTAGTTATAACATTAGACCGAAATTATGAGGCTTCCAGTGAGGGTCGAATTCACAATTCAGTTAAAATTGATCTAGTGAGACAAAATTGCTAACCATTACACCGCATAGAGGTGTCGTTATCAGAATTCTTACGAATAGAGTTCATAGCGGAATTAGACCGGAAATGGTACAGAAACATTGCAGTTTCTTTAAAGACACAAGAACAAAGAATGCAAAATTAATATTTAAAATTATGTAAGAAAGACAGTTACAAATGCTGATGTATATATACCTACGTTTAATAGAAAATGCATAAGCTTTTGGTAAAGTACGACGCAATCAATTATTGAAACTTCTAGACATATTTTGGCAAAATATATTAGAATAACGCAGGAATTATACTGGTAGCAAATCAAAAGAATCAGGATAAACAATGAATTAAGTAACTATACAAAAAATAGAAATAGGTGTATGATACGGAAGTGTCTTTTCACAGGTCTTATTCAACATTTCCAATTAAGCGATACTGATAGAATTCCAATTGCCAGGATTCATTATTAGATATCACAATCTTAACAACACAAGATGTGCAAATGACATTTTTTTAGAGCAGTCACAGAAAGGAAACTAGGAGAATTCAAAGAGAAGGTAGTAAATAAAAGTTAGAGGAAAAGACTAAACAACAATTGTAAGAAGACGGAATCTATGGTTGTCAGCAAATGGAACAGGCTAAAAGGCGAACTAAGATTTGGTGATGTAAGAAATACGAAAAGTTACAAACCTAGGTAGTTTTTTAACAGTTCAGAAAACGTGACGCCGAAATCTCAAGAGATATTAGAGTAGCGAAAGTGTTTTCTATAAGCTAAGCAATGTAATAAGAAACAGGAAAATCTCGTTAAAAATAAACAAAAAATAAAGAAGTGAATACTGTTATGTCGATACTCCTATATGCTAGTGAATGATGAAGAAGAGAAGAGAACCTCAGGCAACAGAGATGTGTTTATACAAAAGGATTTCCAGAATATCATGTTCAGAATGTATGATCAATGACGAAGGTTGTGGAAAATGGATACAAAAAGGAAACTTATACGTAGAATCAGTGAGGCACTTGAAATTTCTAGGGTGCATAATGAGGAAAGGTGGATGGAGAATTTGATATTCACAAAACATATTGAAGGCAAGAGAGCCAGTGGAATGCAGTGAATTACCCGCCAAACCAGAATTGGTTTGGTTTATTTGGTTTAATTTCTTTTGCGATATATCAAGTTCAATGGGTTATTTAATGCCGACAAGAATTTTAGGATACATTCGTAAGAATAGAATATGTATTCTCTCTAAGATATCATTTTGTAGATCATTTTTACTGGCGTATTTTTGTCGAGATTCAAATGTATTATTAGTCATATATTTTTTCCAAAATAATACTGCTAGTCATATTTTTTCAAAGAGTATTGCTGGTATTTTTTACACTTTCATAATAGTTTGATCTTTGTTTTGAGATTAACTAGTTGCCCATATCTGGTATCCTAACATATGCTACCACTGAAGTTCAGGGTAGACCTGGAAACAACAGCAACTAAGTGGTCGTTTTACGTTCCTCAAAACCTCCCGATAAGAGGCCTTTCTGCCGGATGTAGTTTCTCGTCATACCCAGGACGACCAACCAGCTTGTGTAAATGGTTGGTAGAGCAGGGATTAGGAGGTATAGCAGAAAATACAAACCTTTTCAGAACTACAAAAGACAGGAATAGCATGGACGTTCTGAAAGGACACGGAACATACTACTAGTAGTAGCAGTACTACTACGAGTAGTAGTAGTAGTAATAGTAATAGTAGTAGTAGTAGAAGAAGAAGAAGAATGGCAAAATAAATCTCAAACATCAACAATGGCTCAAACAATATATAAAACCAGTTTTATTTTTTGTTAAAGTAATGTTGGCGCAACTTTCGTTGCATTAAGGTTCGTGTTAAAATTTCAAGTAGGTTATGCAGAAAACTTCTCTAAGAACCTAATACACACATTAAAATAAAACTATCATCTAACACTCCGTTAATAACGTTTTCTTAAGGGGGATTTATTTTAATCTTAATGCCAATGACAATGTAGAAATGATGCGTTAAACGCTAAAATTTAATTACTTTTGCTTTATATTGTATAGCTTAATTCTGGAACTGGTTATAACGCTAATGGCTCGAATTGTTAAGATTGGATTTGAAAAACATGGTTAAAAATATTTACGCGTAAGATATCATAATTTATAGAGTAGTTTTCTAGAGTAGTTTGAAATTCTTAAGCGATATTGGTGTAAGTCTTACTGTCACATTAAATAAGAAAATGAGGAGATATTACCTTTTGTATTCTTTTAAAAAAAAAAAAATACAGGGATGTTTTAAAACATTTTAATGACGTAGAAAGTTAAAATATTTGAATTTTGAATTTCTTTTTTGGCTATGAGTGATCATTTATCATCATTTGTCGTGTATTCCCAAAGAGCTCTTTGTACACTTCTTACATACACAGCTTTGTCATTTCTTCCTGTCCAAGGTAATCCTTTCAAGTGTCAGAAATGGCATTCCATTGTCCTCTCTGATCTTCCCATCCCTTACGTGGTCTACAATGTGGTCTTTTGCCAAGGATTGTCTTTGTGGACTCTATGCATAAAGCTTAGTTCTCCTCTTCTGGTTAGATTTACAAACCAGTTAAGTCTAATCAGGGGAATTGTGTCAATCTTCACTCCTAGCTTTTCCTGATAGCGGGCCATTTTGATTCGTTCTCTGATATTTCTCCCAGCTATGGTTATAAGTCAGCTGTTTTCTAAGCGAGCCTTTTTACGTCCTATTTTCTCAGTGTTCAAGATTCACAGGACTAATTTTCTATGATGATAATAGAGCCTTGTCTTGATGTAAAAATGGCTAGATATAAACCTAAGTTCTATGTTAAGAATTTCCTTTCCTGCACTTATCACTTGGAGGACTCTCTTGCGGCTTCATGCTTTCCAGTCTACTTTGAACTTTCAATATCTTCAAGAATTTAAATAGCAATCGTTATCATCTGTCTCTAATTTCTGTTTTTTTTTTTTTGTTATCGTTCTCGCTCCTTAATTGTTTTATTTTTTCTTATAATCTTTCACACTCAATAACCTCCTGTGTCTTAGGGATTCTATTGTTTAGCTTTGGGTGAAGTGATTAAAAAAGTAAGTATGGGTTGTATTTTTAGTCTCATATCTTTTTCCTTGATCTTCCAAAAGAAGTTGAGGCAAGCGCTAATCTTTGCTTTATAGATTAACATATAGCTGGGTCAACGGATATTTAAACATTTTTAGCCACATCACCATCTATCAGTTTATGAATGTTCGATATAATGCGTAGTTTCCTTCATTCCTAATTGTAGTTATTTTGTATTAACTTCATTTGAGATTTTATTTAGATATTATTATGCAAACAAAATAAATATAAGTCTTGTATAAAGACAAAATAAATCTGAATAGTAAAAGACTTGGAATCTCAGGGAGACAAGTTTACTTGCTAAAAGACTGGCGAGACCTTCCTTACATAATCTGTTAAATTTCTTGATGTTCATTTGGTGTCACTCTTGTCATATGCTTCTAAGCAAATATATGATCGGAGTAGAAACTCGTAATCAACAACCAAATAAAGTAAATCCTTGAAAGGGAAGCTAAATTCACGACCCACTTATTGTTAATTTGAATCTAATTTCGAAATTCAGCAAATTGAACGCAGAATAAACATTATTAAATCTCCTGAAAGGATTTTTCGGACAGGCATCTCTCCAAGAAACGTACATTTTAATCGGGATAATATACCGAGTTATTAAACCTGTTCGTATAACGAAGATTTTAAATATTCTTGCCTGATTTATTTTCTTTATTTTCGATATCATTGTTTCTGTTGCCCAATTTTTTGGTTGGCCTCTATTGTGACTATTTGATTATATAGGCGATCTGGCAAACTGTTTCTATCTTTAGTACATTCTTTCTTTGTAATTGTCTTTCGTTCTATACATTTATTATCTTTCGGATATATATATATATATATATATATATATATATATATATATATATATATATATATATATATATATATAAAGTTATAGATTAATAATTAGGACATTTGTATAATTTCATAATTCATCATGTCTATAACCGGAATATTCAACGCACACGCATGCAGAAAATCACTGGACGTTTCGTCCTTTTTGGCACTGCTCATCCGATACCGACTCTGAGAGTCGAACCTAGACTGCTCCGTCACGACGCAAGCATCATACCAATGGAACAACGAGCAAAGAGCTACTGTGACGCGGAGGAAATAGTTAATATACATAAAATACCACAGCTCATTCTTCCTGGGAGTGTCACTCTCCAAACATACATATCACACAGGACTGGCGCCTAGAGCAATGACTTCCTGCACCGAGCTGCCCCTCAAGAACATTAGAAGCTATTATATATTAACAATTAGGGGATTTATATATTTGGCTAAATGTATGGTGCATGAGTCGTATCAGAGCGGTTTGTGCTCGACTGTAAGTGTCGGTAGAGAATGTGCATTGCTGATTAATCCTAAACTGTCTTTCGTCGTATGAACATGTTATCTATATATATATATATATATATATATATATATATATATATGTTAGAGATTAATAATTAAAGTTTTTGTATAATTTCATAATAATTTGTCATGTGAAAAGCTCGAATCCACAACACACAAACATGCAGAAAAGCACTGGATGTTTCGTCCATTTTGCGACTCATCAGCATATAATAAGTTCTAGTGATTCTACGTATTTGCATTTATGTTTATGCCCTTATTGCTAGAGTTGGGGACAGTCTAAATTAGACTAATGTATGTAATTCAGTATTCTAATGGTTAGACTGTTTGTTGAAATGATTGTATACATCTTAGGTATACATATATAGGTATATATATATATATATATATATATATATATATATATTAAATAGCTTTTTATCAACGTTGAACATTTTCTCTATATGCAATAAGCTTGAAAATGTGATTTCTGTCTATCTGTGTATTAGTCTAGCTATTGCCTGTTTGTATGTCCTTGGAAAATTATTTCACTCTTAATTTTATTGCTTTACATTTTGTTCTAATCATTAACTCTAAGAAAGTCGATAATGTCACTAAGTATCGTAGAGTTACTAAGTGTGAAATAAACTGAAGCAAAGTCGCTGAAGAGAAAGCATAATAAAAAATAACATTATTCAAGGAGGCAGATGATAATAATTATGATGATGATTTATATTACATTTAAATCTTTGAAAATCCTAGTTGATAGGAAAGTAATAAAATATTAGAAGATGTCTTACTCTTAGATTTAACATTTTAAATAGTAAAATGATGAGACCTAGTTCCAATATATTAATGTGTCTAAATTCCTGAAGTCGAGGTACCAAATATGACAGTTCACCGAAAAACTAGCCAGGAAAGTATTCACAGAAACGTTAAAGGGAAGTTGCGTTAAATCCCTGGGAAACTGATTAAAGTCAGAATTGACCGAAAACGTTGCAGATTCTTCTTTGGATTTTCTCAAGAGCCTCTACATACATACCAGGCTCGCCAGACCAGATGTGCCTGTAACATTCAATTCACGAACGAATGGTAGACGTATAAACGTGCAAAACAAATTGGGGCGACAAAAATTTTCTAGAACAACACAATGAACCATCTTTCAGAGCCGTAGACTTAGCAAGTGACGTGACGTCATCATTTCAAACAATATCAGTTAAAAACATTAGACCAAGAATGTGCAGAGTGTTCCTCTCATGTAGGCTACATTCGACCATGATAAGGTAATGTAAAATAGTTCATTTGCCTAAGTCATTAACAGTTACAAATGCTGAACAGATGGATCCATAGTTTTGAGAAGGGGATTTTAAAGTAAGCACCAATTTTAATCTGGGATATGATCGAAAACGAAATTAAGATTGGCGCGAGTTTTAAGATTGGAATACACCATTTTTTGTACAGTGCGAAGCATCAAAGTTATTTTTTTTAACTTGATGCAGACCATAAATAACATTCTTTTATATGGAATGTTGTATCCATTTGGGAAATGAAGAAATCAGATTTCGAGTAACATTTAAGAACTGAGTCTTCCACGTGGAAGTGTCTAATAATTATTGTCATTTTGAAAGGAACCCGTGATGTCATTTCTCGAAGAGTGTTTTACATGTCAATTAAGTTGATGCATCAATAAATCTTCAGCTAAAAAGAAAAAATCAGGAGGGAAAGCAAAGTCGCCACTAATGTCAAACCGTATAAGTGAATATCGTATCCCACCTATGTTAATAATATCTTTTTGCTTATTTAAATCCAAATTCCAACAGTCAGAAGGAATGATGTCAGTCAACGCAAAAACTGAGGCTATCCAGGCGAGAACACGACGACTGTCTTAATTACGTATCAAGTTATTTGATAGCGAACAGAAGCCGATTGCTGCAAGCATTGATTCGATTAGCCGCCATACGGAAGCTGCGAGAAGTAACTTTGACGTTAACGATGCCAAACTTCGGAAAGATGCTCTCCAGACTTTCCCCCTCCACCCTTGCACCAGCTAGAACTTTCAAAAACATGTGTTGCTTATGATCGCCTAGTATCGATTTCGGCAGATGGTTTTAAATAAGCGCTTTTGTTCACGTTTTCACCGTTGCGCTTGTTGATAAAGCGATTGAGCGAGTGAAAACTAAAATAAGGTTTTGTCTGAGAGAAGGCCTATAGAAATCACAATCCTTAATCACAACAAAGGCTTTAGATAATGGCCTAACTTATTCTTATTAGGAAATCATTGTTATACAGTATATATATATATATATATATATATATATATGAGAAGACTGAAATTGTGTCTTTCTAAAGATTCATACTGCAAAAATGAGCCTTAAAACTTTTCACAAAGGAAGAAGTTGGCATTAACCGAAATCAGAGATTTACCAAATAATAATTCCGAGTCCACAAAACAATTCCAATTAATTTTAAAAGTTTCAATTCATTAACGTATTTAATAATCATAAGAATCTCTCAAGGATTCGAATTGCCTAAAGATAGCTTATGAGGTTAAAGGTTTGTCCAACCGATTTATAAAAGTTTTTTTTTTATGAGATACTACTACTTTCTCATGATTGTTGTTTAAATTGTCATTAGATTCTGACAAAGTTCTCTCATTTACACACACAAATTATTTTCTTAGCCAAAGATTTCAATCTCCCTCAAAGAAAATAAAAATGGCCTTTAATTAATTTAAATAAAAACTATAGGCAAATGTTGAATTACCCTTAGACAGGAGGACCAAATGTAAAACAGTATGTGTCGCACAAGGGGAAAAGAGAGAGAAGAATAATAGGAACATTATTTGAAGCTAAAGAGGGGACAGAAATATATTTACCGGGTGTGGTAGATAAACTGTCGTCTAAATTACGAAAAAAATGAAAATAACACTGACATCTCATTTTAATAGGTATATTTACGAAAATTACACAAAAAATATCTTGAAATACTAAAAAGTTAATCTATTTAATAAAACCATCATTTGGCATCAACCAGAAGAATACGTTATTTCCTGCATCTCTTCTGGGCGGTCACCTTGTTGAAGTTAGTGACTGCTGTAATAATTCTTACCTTCTGTTCATCTTTGGTGTTACAAGGTGTATTGTGTGGTTTGGGAAGTTAGGTGGTCGAATGTAAGGGATGATGCTGGCATATAAATTGTCTGACAGTCGTGAATGTATTCTCATGCGTGTATAACATACTGCTGAGTCCTGCTGCCAGACATAGGGTCTTCCAGCAGCCACCCTCTTGACCCAGGGCAGCACTACCTCCTCCATATTGAGTCTGGGATCCTTTGGGAAGATGAATGAAGGCATAACGTCGCTATCACAGGCAATCACTTCAAACATCTTCGTAATCACCATTAGACTCATCCAACTCTTTTCGAATCCTCTGCACTGCCTCAGATTGCCACCCAAATACTCAAAATGTTAGCATCCGTGCTTCCGACGCGAAGTAGTACAGCATGCAATTTCCCAATTGATGGCGGAATGAATTGTGTCTTAGTGCTCTTTTTCTCATAAACAGTGTTCAACTGACCCTACAATACTGTGCAGTCGACTTAATCAAAAACGCGAAATTTAAAAAAATATAAAATAGCGACAATTTATACATCTCAATTTATACACAGACAAATCAAGCGCCCGACGAGGCTGGCATCCCGATCTCACCCCTTCACTGTCGAAACGCCTAAATGTAGCCGTCTCTTCTACGCCACTATCTTCATGTCTCGCACCTCTCGCCTGTGGAACTCCCTTCCCTATTCTAGTTTCCCTGAGATCTATAATCTCCAGCTATTCAAATGTAATGTCAATCGACATCTCCAGTTGCCTTGATCTATCCACTACCCTTCTCCTCATCCTTTCTTCAATCACACCTATCTGATCTTGCTCCAAATTTTCTGCAAACCCTTGCGTCCTAGTGGCTTCCCGCCTTGCTTGGGGTGAAACGCTTAAAATATATATATATATATATATATATATATATATATATATATATATATATATATATATATATATAAAGGTAAAAGACAATAGCAAAAGTGTATATTAGCCGACGCGTTTCGTCCACTGAGGACTTTTTTCAAGGCAAAAACGAAATGAATTTATTAAAAACAATGTGACTATTAACAACAAAACAAAATGTCCTTAGCAACTAGAAGAATTTAGATAGCGCTATTGTATTCATATTGTCAACTGAAAATTGCGTCAAGTAACATCAGCATTTGAAAAGGTTCACATGGGCGAAATGCGTAGGCTAATAATAGAGTTTTGCTATTGTCTTTTACCTTTAAACATATTGTCTTTTTCTACACCGTAACTGTATATATATATATATATATATATATATATATATATATATATATATATAGGTAGGTAGTATATATTCATTCAAGCATGTTTCATTAAATAATATAGACATGTTATGTCTATTTTTATATATAATGATCCTTTCGAGTTCCCTAATCAGTTTCTTGAAGTTAAAGTGAAATTAATCAGAAAGGCGACTTATATATATATATATATATATATATATATATATATATATATATATATATATACCTATGTATGTATGTATATATATATATATATATATGTATGTATATATATATATATATATATATATATATATATATATATATGTACACCTATGTATGTGAGTATATATATATATGTACATATATATATATATATATATATATATATATATATATATGTGTGTGTGTGTGTGTGTGTGTGTGTGTGTGTGTTTAATTAAAAACGATAATTGTTTTGCTTGCTTTTTCAGTATTTATAATATATTTTTTTAACTTACGGTGGTATTGGTAAAGAAAACCTCCTATGTCTAAGTACTTTTGGACAACAGTTTTCAAAGACGTTTGTGGCTTTACGGCGTCAGAATACATTTTTAATTAACGCGTTTCGTGCTTTGGCTTTTATCGCCTTTCGCGTAATCACGTCTTTGATCGAGTCGTCTTCTTTCTACTGTCAATGAAATATATTAGTATGTTGTTTCCGAATTTGGATGTAATTTGCTTTATCGTTGATTTTTTGCCTTCTATGCTCACTACCACGAGCAATGGCAGTTGTTTTTCTTAGTTTATTTTTTACATCATCTTACTGCAGATGATACGGTTTGTCTCATTTTTTTTAATATTACGTTTCACATATGCCTGACGTTTGAAGTAATGCAAGCAAAAACCAAATCTCCAACAAACTATTTCTTGTAAGAGGAGTAGACACCAACATACTTTTAAAAGTAAAAGAAACTAACTCCTACGTAAATAAAAGAAACTTGATAAAACCCACACGCGAAGCGTGATATTTTAACAAATTAAATTGTCGACATGGCAAAAAAACAAAGGACTTTGCAAACGGCTTGTTTTAACCGAAAGTACTTAGACATGGGAAATTACACCTACGACTACCAACTGGAAACCGGGTCCTAATATTATAGAAAAATTTTAAAAAAGCAGATAAAATATATTCAACGAGGATTTTTCGTTTGTTTTTAATAAAACATCCATAAAAAGGCTTACCAAATACAAACAATATATAATATAAAATGTATATATATATATATATATATATATATATATATATATATATATACGCACACACACACATATATATATATATGTTTGTGTTTGTGTGTATATATATATATATATATTCACTATAATTGAATATTATCAATATAATATATATATATATATATATATATATATATATATATATATATATATATATATAAATATATTCACTATAATTGAGAGAATAGAAAAGTTCAGAGCAGATAACATTAGAAAGATTTTAGAGTCCCATGAAAATAAGTGGATACAACGTCTAAAAACACAATACTCATCCGGGCTAAATCATAAATTTAACAACATATAATAGTAACAATCAACAAATCAAAACCTACCCACATTTCTCACCCACACAAGACAGACATGCTTACGGAGGAATGGAGGCCTCACACTTATACACTCACCCACACGATTATACACGCGTACACACACCATACTCACTCACTCCCTAATGAGCCAAATGATAACACACACCTACAGCAATACACACGCTTACACATATCATACTCACTCACTCCCTAGGAACCAAATAACACACACACAAACACTAAACAGAGACACATCCCCTCACCAGGTCCAATAAAACTGTCAAACTGACCAGAGAATTCAGGATAAAATGTATCTATCCAGTTCTTATCTCAAATAACTTAAAAGAGACTGTTTGACCAACACAAGGAATGTTAAAAGATCCATGTGAAAAAGATAAAAAAAAACAAAAACAAATGAAAACTACAGACAAAAGTTCATTTTCTCCAACAAAAGACATTCATTTCTGTAGTTCATTGCCAACAGCAAGCAGATATATTTCTCCTCCCGATGATGGCCATTTCGGTCGAAACTAGTCGAGGAATCTAAATGGAATAATAATAATAAAACGAAAGAATATTAATCTACAACCCAGTGTGTCTAATGATTTTAATTTTTTAATTTTTTATTTTCTTATTGTTCAATATATATATATATATATATATATATATATATATATATATATATATAGTGTTTTTTCAAAAATGTTAACAATAACATGTTGAACTTCACAACACCTTTAGTTGATAAGACACCAGTAGTGTGGAAACACAATGGGTATTCATGTAGTGATGTTATAATATGTTAGCTAAAGCGGCAGAAACAGAATGTAAAGAGCCGGTCACTAGATCAGGATTAAGGCAACTTCCTATAAGAGCCTACATGGATGACATGACAATAACTACTACATCCGTTATTGGCGCGAGATGGCTGCTAAAGTGGATTGAAAAGTAGATTACATGGGCCCGAATGAATTTCAATCCCGCGAAATCAAGGTCACTCGTTCTAAGGAAAGGTAAAATATTCGATATGGATCGATTCATACTATCCGGGGGGAACATACCAACAATTAGGGGAAAAGCCCGTAAAAATCCTTGGAAAACGTATAGATCACTCTCTAAAAGATGCAACAGCAATCCAAGAAACAAAACACAAACTAGAAACTTGGTTAAAGAGAGTTGACAAATCCGGCTTACCAGGCCGATTTAAAGCCTGGATTTATCAGCATGCCATTGTTCCTAAAATCTTTTGGCTATTGTCTATTGAAGAATTTACAACATCGCATATAGAACAATAGAAAAAAGAATTAGCACACGACTACGAAGATGGTTAGGCCTACGGAAGAGTTTGACCAGTGCTGCTCTATACGGCAACACCAATGCTCGGCAACTTCCTTTCAAAAGTCTAGTAGAGGAATACAAAGTCACCAAAATTAGAGAAATAACGCAGTATGAGTTATCCAAAGACCCAAAGGTGGCTGGAGCAGACATTGAAGTCTACTCAGGAAGAAAATGGAGAGCAGAGAACGCATTGCGTGTCGCTAAAGAAAGGCTCCGCGAAAAGGCCATATTGGACTACTGGACGAGCTGGCCTAGGATTCTTTCCTACCATTCGGGTGGACAGAGCCAAAAGTAAAGAAAAGAACCATTTAATAAAAGAAGTACGTAAGGGTGAAGAGGAGAAAACGGTGGCAAAGATGGTAGGACTAAGGCAACAAGGTGCGTGGACCAATTGGGAATCCATGATTTATAGGAAAATCAAATGGTTGGATATATGGAGCAATGATATCAACATAAAGTTCCTGATTCAGTCTGTATACGACACCCTTCCCAGTCCGACCAATCTCCATTGATTGTATGAAACAGAACCGCCACTATGCCACTTGTGTTCGCGTCCAAAAAGTCTAAAACATTCTAAGTAGCTGTAAGACAGCACTAACGGGAGGCCAGTATAGATGAAATCTTAAAAGATATAGCAAAGATAGTTAGTATGGCCATCAGCACCAATACTTTAAACACAGGTAAAAGAGCAATAGAGTTTCATAGAGCTGGTGAGAAACCCAAAAGAGAGGACAAGAACATAGCAAATACTCTGTCATTGGCAACAGACTGGGAATTAAGGATCGACTTAAGGAAAAGACTAAAATTCCCTGACCACATCGTGCAAACATCATTACGCCCAGATTTAGTATTCTACTCTAACAATATTAAGAAAGTAATAATGTGGGAAATGACAGTGCCTTGTGAAGAGCATGCCGAAGATGCTAAAATATCATGAATTAATAACCAGTTGTAAAAACAATGGATGGAAATCAAGCTGTTTGCCAATCATGGTAGGTGTAAGGGGTTTTGTTGCAAGGTTCCTATGCAAAACCTTAACTGATATTGGCTTAGTAGGTGCTAACAAAAGAAAGGCAATTCGGACCATAACTAATACAGCAGGAAGGACAGCAAAATGGTTATGGATTAAGCGTGATAGCCCTTGGACATCAATGTAACAAATAATTATCAAGCCGGGTAAATTTGTAAATATTTTTAATATAATTGCAACATGGAAATATTATAAACATTTTTATTATTTTTTTTTTTGTGTATGTGGGTAAATACACGAACTGAATTGCACAAGTACAGCCAAAGAATATATCTCGTGAATTTGTAAATTGTATTATTTGTAAATATGTTGTTTTTATGTTAAACCCGTGTTATACGCGGTACTTTTAAGTTACTATTTACCTTTTTCACGGTTTCGGCGCGACATATCTCGTAAGACTTTTTGTCCATGATTCTCATACATATTTTTTTTTAATATTCGAACGTAAGACCTTTTGTCTATTTTTTTTTATTTTATTCGAACGTAAGATCGTTTGTGTATTTTTTTTTTATTCGAACGAAAGAACTTTTGTCTTTTTTTTTTTATTTTTACATTTATTGAACATTTCGCATTTTGTATATTTTAAATCGGAATCATAACGGTCATATATTGTATTTATAGTGTTTTTTTCTCTCGATCATTGCTATATATCGTTTGTATATTATTTTTATTTTATTAGTTTGTCATCGGTTTTAAGCGATACATATATATAAATATATGAAGCTTCGTTAATACTTGATATATTCCAAGATCATTTCGTCATCTATTATACTTAACGACTTCAAATTTGTATATCACTGTTAAGGAATATTATAGTGCTTATTGTACTTTATTTTATTTTATTTTTAATTTCATTTTTGTATGTACGGGAAATATATATACATACGCCATGTTTATGGACAATTATTATCTTAATTTTGCGAATACGACTATTTAAAGTTAACATACAATAATGTTAAGAAACAGGCTAAACGATAAAATGTGATAATAGAGTTTGAGTATCCCTGCCAAATGAAAAGAAAAAAAGTACAAATAAAATAAAAACGGCAAAGAATTAAACCATACAATACTTAAGGAAAAGGGTAAGATTTAGGAACATTAAAATTACCTCCTCAGTTATCCATCGAAACTGCAATCCACCGAAATAAGAAAAGAAGCCAGTCCCCTCCGCGGGCCATTTAAAATATAGTTCGCGCAGCGGATTGGTTGTTACAAACATCCAATCGGATGTGCGGAATATGTGGTCTCTCTTCCTCTTATTCTTTAAAAAGGCCAGTGTAGCTGTTAGCTTTAAGTGGAAGGGGGAATCAGGAGTTGACCTCCCCTGACTGGGTAGATTTGGTGATGGGGGAGTATGATGTTGAAAGACACGAAACTCCCTGATGAACCAAATCAAAACATCACTGACGACACCCTTGGGCGCCTACTTAAAAGCATATTTTCGAACGAATTTATGCTATAATTTTTAATAAATACTATTTGCTCTACTCTGTATTGATCACTCTTTTAAGAGTAGTGTTTTTGGAATTTTATTCCGTCAATACCAGCCCTATACTTATATATATATATATATATATATATATATATATATATATATATATATATATATATATATATATATATATATATGCACTTAAGCAACAATCCATCTTTTATACATGTTTCTTAAAGACAACTGACAAAATACTGTTATTAAGCTATTTATTTAATTTTTCATTTCTTCGTACAAATGTTTTTTTTTTTTGGGGGGCACAATGTGTGTAAAAACTGTCCAAAATTATCCCTCTACGAGCGCTTTCGGCTATCAGTTTAGCCATCATGAAGGGCGACTTTTATTTTTTTTTTACTTTTAACTAATTATGTGTTTCTTTTATCTATGTGTCTGAAGATATAGGAATGTATTATTTTCCCAAAAAGTTCAGCAAATTGTGACCGTACTAATAGTTAAGGTTACTGAATGTTGGCATTTCTTTCTTTATTATTTTTAATCTCTTTTAACATGTAGATGAAATTATTATGCTTTATTATTCTACTAGCTTTTCTCGGATGTAGTTTGGAAGGTTTAAATGGATGGATAGGTGTAACGCAGGCCGTTTAGATAGGCATGTAGTACGTAAATATACATATATATATATATATATATATATATATGTGTGTGTGTATGAAAAGTGTGTGTATGTAAATATATATATATATATATATATATATATATATATATATATATATATATATATATATATATATATTTATATATTATATGCGAGGTAATTATTAGAAAGCACTCAATATCAGAGTCAGAGTTAATGTATTTGGTTGGATTGATGTGAGTTTGTGACCCTGGGTTTCGTGCTTTTGCGATCGTCAGACAAACTCACATCAATCCAACCAAATATATATATATATATATTATTGAATTAAAGATTTAAATAATGCCTTATTTATGGATAAACGTGCTCATTATAAGAGATAGAGCGTATATATATCTATATATATATATATATATATATATATATAGATATAGATATATATATACACACACACACACACACACACACACTATTCTCATCCCACGAGTTGATAGTCATTATCAAAATATTTTTTTTCATTTTCTCACATTTTATTTCTTATTTTGTAGAATTTAATGTATTATGCTTTTCTAAATTCCTTTCGAGCAGTTTGAATTTTATCTAAGAAGACTCTGGAACAGAACGACATTTGTCGTTAAGCATAACCTACATAAGCCAATATATTGGCTGAATATATGCAATTTTCTGAGTGAATTCATAAGTAGATACATTTACGCTTATTGGAAAATATAAGCATGAATTTAAGTTTGAACGTAGAAAATAAAGTTATCCGTCATTTTAATACAAAATTCATGACCTGAAATAAAATCAGAAACAATTTCATAAACTGGATTTATCATTCGATACGGAAATTTTGCCCATTTGAAATTCACCTGAATCCATATATTAACTTCAATTGACACTTATCACTGCAAGATCTCGTCTACCTCGATAGGTATTGTTGCATCGTAAATGATTCGCGTTGCTTCAGGAGACAATTGCCCAAGATAAGATTATCGCAATGCATCAAATCAAATTTAATGACCACCGTACAGCAACAATGCTAACTCCTCATCGGAACATAAATAGAGGAATATATAAAGGGAAATGGAAAGATTTCCACAGTAAAGTTTCGTCAAGACATTGCAACAGAGTGGAATCATTATATCAGGATTTATTTTTCGATTGGAACATTTTACATTGATAAGAGTTATATTGCGTACTTTGTGCTAGGGCGTGTGACGTCGACTCATTCAAAATTCGAGTATGTGGCTGTTTAAAGAAAACATGTTGCCAGATAGTGAAGTTTTGACATGATGAAGAGAAATAGGGAGTAAAGATGAAACGTTGAGAAGACATGTATAAAAAGGGTTAAAAGTGAGATTTTTGAAACTAAGTGAAAAGAAAAAAGGAGGAAAAAGTAAGAAAAGAACATGTCATAGAATGTCAATTACGGCTAAGAAGAAGAAGAAGAAGAAGAAGAAGAAGAAGAAGAAGAAATTAAGTTGTAAGAAATAGGAAATATGGTGAAGAATACAAAACGGAAGGTGAAGGGATGAAATGTGTCAAGAAAAGAGAAGAAGGACAAAAAAAAAAAAACAGGGAAAAAAGACAGAAAAAAGCAAATAAAAAAAATGAATAAAATAACGATAGAGGAACAATAGTTGAGGGAACAGTTGAAACTGACGAATAAAAAAAGATAGAACACCCAGGAAAAAGAAGAAAAAAGAAGAAAAAAAAACAGGTGGAGAAACTTGGATGGTGAGCAACAACAGAAATGAGGCAGAACACAAAGGAAAAAAGAACCAAGAAAAGATGAGAGAGCAGGAAATATCATCGCAATTGTAAGAGAAAGCAAAATAATATGAAGTAGAAAAGACAGAGAAGCCAAGAAAGTAGAGTGGAATTAAAAACAAAAAGAAAACAAGATAAAACATAGGAAAGACAAAAAACAAAATGAAACGGTGGTGTGAACCAAAAAAAAAAAAAAAGAAAAGAAAGATAAACTGAAGTGAAGTAAAAAAAAATATATCAAGTCAGAAGCGGCTAAAAATAAAATAAAAAGACTTTTAAATAAAAACAAAATATAAACGTTTCGGGGTTTTTTTCTGAGACATAAAATATTACTATGAGAGCTGGATTTGAAACACAATCAATAGATCTTAACGCTATTATTTAACAAAGGAAAACCTATTAACATTTCCTTTTCTAACATCCGAGACATTCGAACCAACTTCTGAAGTCTGAAATTGCTCCTAATCGAGAATTCTCCTTATATACAGTCTCTCTGCGAGACGAACCTCAACTAGTTTATCCCCTCCTCTGACCTCTCGATCCCGGTTACCTTCCTCTCCTTAGATAAGTCTCTCAAATCCACATGCACGGCCTAGAAGTTTACGGCAAGGACCATCTCCTATTGGCTTGGGAGACCTCCCCCCTCTCTCTCTCCCCCTCTCTCTCTCTCGAATCTCCAGACCATTCATACATGCGTGTCCGTCTAACTCTCTTCAATTCTGTAAGCTACCTCTTCCTCTATCACTCTCCATCCTCCCATGACCGTGATGTACTCGAAAGCATTTCCGAAAATATAGACAAGGCTATCTCTCTTCGTCAGTTTGCTCATATATTCGTGTTCGATGACTTTAATCTTCAGCATACCAAGTGGCTTAAAAACTCTATAAGTGAACTTGGTGGCATACGAACCATTAAATTTTCTGTTACTCAATCCCTCAAACAAATGGTTGAATTTCCTACCAGTTTCCCCAATAACCAGGACGGTAAGGCTTCACTTCTGTATCTGTTTTATCTCCATCCCTGAGTCTTGTTATCCACGTCGGTCTGTCCTCTTGGCAAACGCTCATCATGCTGTAGTGTCTGTCAATGTGGTCTTTAATCTCCTCGTTCAAGAATGCGCTTCACATCCTGGGTAAAAGCTGGAATCGAGTCTTTCATCCCCGCAGGGAAATATCAGGTTAAATTAATCCATTTTGGTTCTCTGGTGATTGCTCAGCTGCCATTGAACATAGGAATCACTTAGGAATCTCTTTTTCCGCCTGTCACGTAGTGACATGTCAGATTGCAACAGACGTCTATTTGTCTCAGCCCGTAACGAGTGCAAGCGTCTTCTGAATGAAGCAAAGTCACTATTTGCTGATAGAATGAAACAACGTATTGTATCTCGCAATTTCTGTTCCAACGATTATTGGCGTCTCTGCAAGAGCATACTAAACAACAGCAAATCCACAATACCTCCTTCCTTCAAACAATTTGAGGTGCTGAATACCTTAACTGATAAGGCCGAGTGCTTTGCCCGGAAATTCTCATCCAGTTCAACGCTCGTCCGGTGCACCCACACCTGATTCCCCACCTAGAACTGAGGCCCTTGAGCGAGTTGCACATAACCGCATCGTTGGTATTGGGCATCATCACTAAATTAGACTCCCATAGGGCTAGTGGTGGGGACGAGATACCAACTATTGTCTTGAAGAAATGTGCATCTGAACTG
>CAHIKZ030000484.1:842500-865323 GCA_903632075.3 Acanthosepion pharaonis
AACATGAAATTTGGCGAACTATTCTGAATTCTTTTCAGCCCGTTTCATACGGAGAAATACAATAGCTTGCAAAATCCGTGGATTAACGTATTTAAAAAACTTGTTTTAGAATCTGAGGCGTGTCTTTTATAATAATGTCTTAATTACTTCGTCGTCTTTCCGATGACAAGTTTTAATGTTTTATTTAAATGTTATCAGTGTAAACTTTTAAAACTTTATCTAATTATAACTTTTAATTGAACATCTTTTTTCTTGAACTTTTAGTTACCTTGCTGATATTCCGAAATCTGGTAAAAGTCATGAAAACATTGCCAAATATTAAAAGTTGCATGTAATGTACGTTAATTTATACATATGCAAAATATGAAACACATTATTACTGCAAATATTTTCCATGAAACTCACATTCTCAGATTTCAGGAAACTGGGGCATGTTTAATCTTGTGAGAATCAAAACAATATTTTTGAACGATAGATGCATAATGATAGCGAATACATCTATGCGGAATCAGGAATATTGGAAGAGGGAATTCCATATTTGGAACTAAGCTGTCTAACAAAGAGGATAAACAAATTAACTTCAACATCAGGTGAAATGTGAGAATAAAATTTCATTTGGTTTCTACTGGTTGACTGATCGGCGGTTTAACTGGAAAAAAGAAGAAAACTCATCCTTCGATAAACCTCTTATTCTCTTTTGAACGAATTTTTAATAAAACGAGAACTCAACATCCAAACTCTAAAATTAGAGTTGTATTTCGGCAATTTTATCAGTATGATGGCAATAACGGAGTTTAGAAGAATTAGACAAATTAAGCAGGTGATTTCATTGGCATTCACAAAAGAAATATTGACATAAATAATTATATATTTCTGGTGATGATATTTTCACACTTTACTGATTTCTCTAAAAATGATGATTTATTATACATAGAAATCACTGCTCTACGGTGATGATCGTCAAAATGTTCTTTATTTGAGAATATATTTAGGTAATCTTCAGACGGTGTGACGTGATTGGATTCATTGTTTCCTAACGGCAACGTGCTGAATCGTGTTGTCTTTCTCTCAGGTTGGATGTAAATTCGTACACAACAAGAGATTAAAATAAAACTGGACAGATTTTTCCCAGCTGGATTTATAATTTGAAATCAAATAAGAATAAACCTAACGCTAAGAAACTAATTCCTGGGAAAGAAAAATGATGTGAACTAGATTAATGGGTACGGCACCGGTTGAGCAAATCAGAGATACGCTGAAGTAGAAATTAGTTAAATTTCTGTATTTGGTGTTACGTATCCGATCAAAAATGAATTCATTCTCAATAGCTTGTGAGGTGATAGGATTATCGTATTAAGGCATTAACAAACCCCGACTGTATCTTAACGTCGAAATACTTAAATCGCAATTATGTAGGATTTTGTCATTTGAATGAAAGCTGTCTCGTGCTGACAATCGAGGTAGGGCTACTCAAGGCAACAAAGGCGCGGCAACATTCAGGTTCCCGGTGGGTGGTTGGAGGTTACCACTTTATTCGCAGCGGCCTGTCTGGTGGATGTTCAAAGACACACACACATACACACACACACACACACACACACACACATATATATATATATATATATATATATATATATATATATATATATATATGCCCCAAATTATTCCCAATATCTGCTTTCATGAAAGAATTAATACTATCCCAAGCCAAGGTACATGACCACAAAAATACAAAAGAAAAGTAAATGGTTAAAACCATAACCTCATTTTATTTAAATCATATAGCATATAAATCAAACCCAATCTAAAAAATCTAAATGCTAATTTACACACACACACACACACACGCGCACACACACAAATACACACACACAAATACACACACACGCATTCACACACAGATATATATATATATATATATATATATATATATATATATATATATATATATATATATATATATATAAAAATCTCCTACACACTTTATGTTTATTAGGTATTGAATTGTATCTTTTCACGCCTGTGGATATGCCCGATTATTCGGCGAACCTGTTGATCACCCCTGACGCCGAAAAATTTATAAAAAATAGCATTTTTTTTCTCTTGTATATAAATACTTATCACAAAATTAAATCCTTACATTTAATTTGATAAAGGTAATGATGGGACTAAATATGTCGGAATAGATAAGTTTTCTTTATATATATTATCCTATTTAAGATATAATCTACCTGAAATTTTTTACGCACAAAACACACACACGCAGACACAACACACACACACACACACACACACACATATATATATATATATATATATATATATATATATATATATATATCGAACATATAATGCTGGTATTAATAAAACTCAGCAACTGAAGATTGCGTTGTGCATGAAACTTAGAGTTTTGCGATCGATAATATATATATATATATATATATATATATATATATATATATATATGAAGAAATATATATATATATATATATATATATATATATATATATATATATATATATTAAGAAATATAGTCTTAAGATGTGCTGTATTTATGGGATAAAGTGCTTATTATCAGAGATTGAGTGTGTGTAAATATAAAAGTGAACATAGAAGTCAACACTTAGAGGCGACATTTTTTCATGTAACAGGGTGTCGCCTCTAAGTGTTGACTTCTATGTTCACTTTTATATTATATATATATATATATATATGTGTGTGTGTGTGTGTGTGTATGTGTGTGTGTGTGTGTGTGTATGTATGTATATATTCAAGTAAATAGTTAAATTTATTCGGCAACCGTCTTTACTGTTTATTTTTTCAATTTTTGATTACGTTATATGTTGGTATCAAATATGTGGATAAATTATACGTAAATCATGTGATGTTTTGATTTTGTTCTGGTAATTGCTTCAGTCATTTATGCCTTTAACTAAATATCAACTCTACCTTAAAAGACAAGTTGAAGAATAACTGTAAATATTGATGTTGGTAAATTTACGCCAGTTCATATAATTTTAAATTAGCAATAGTCTGTAATTTGCTATACAGTTTTATTGCTTTCGAGCAGGTCAATGAATCAAAGAGAAGGAGGTTAATGATTTGCACAGAGAGAATGTACAGCAAAATTCCTTTGCTTTTAACTTAATGCGTTTAACCTGTTGTTTTTCTATGGTTTTCATTTTCATTTGGATGTCTTAACAAAGGACAGAGGAATATTTACAAAAATGCTACCACAATAACAATAAAACAATTGATAATTTTTATTCTCTCTCTAGATAAAAAAAAACGCGCATTTATGATATTTAAGGAATAATATGACGCATTAACTGTTTAATGATGAAAACTATATGGGTTGAGGTTCGGCAACACTTTCTTATTTGTGAAGTGTATAACAGATCAAAGTCCCTAGATTAGCAATTCTCTGCAAGAATTGATTAGAAACCTATGCCAACAGCGAGCGAAAACTAGATTTACATAAGACATCATCTAAAACTTATTAAGCCTTCTTATTTATCAATCTATATTCACAAGTCATACATTTACGTATGTAACACAATTTTAACAAATACTGTCTTTAACTGACAAGAAAATTGGCCCCTAATCTGTCTTGACAATCGTAGCTCCTTATAACTTATAACATCTGGCGTAAAAGAATCGCCCATGGTGTCTTGACTTAACATTAATCGATATGGGAAATAATAATTCAACATATTCAACCCGTAAGTCTACACTACGCAGGTATTCATAATTAATGCGATGGGATTCATATTTGCTGATTTGTATAGCATATGGTGTTGAACTGTTTGGATTTAAGTGCCTCTTAGCAGCTGAGGATTTTGTTTCAGTAAATGGTGGTATCCAATAACACAGGATACACTCCCTATAGAGATTTTATTACAATTCATTCAAGTGTCATAAGAATAGAACCATCATTATATAGTTTCATCTTATGAACTTAGCCACTTTTCGATAGCTTCAAGAGGGCCTCGCAACATACGAAAAACTATGTGCCGGCGGCTAATAATTGTATTTTGAAATTACTATTTTAAAAAAATGTAAGAATACAATAAAAATTAAATAAATGTCTTAACTGCAGTACATTGTCAGTCGTTTTTAACGAAACGTATATACACACACACCCACCCCGCGTACACACACACACACACACACACACACACACACACACACACACACACACATACATATATATATATATATATATATATATATATATATATATATATATATATATGAATGAGCTATATTTGAGCAGCAAATATTGATCCAAACAAGTTTGGTAAAAAAAAAACAAACAATGATCTGCCCTTTTTAAATTTTTATTATATTTTTCTAATTTTTCGGATATGTTTAGTATTATGTTCGAAGTTGTGAATAAACTGTCCAAAGTTCATGTTTTATTATTTTTGTTAAAGTACTTTAGACTTTCCAGTCGTTATCAGGACCTATGTGTTATCTGTTTGTCAGTTTTAATTCCTTTGTCTGCATCTTGCTATTAGGACGCTAATCGTTTGAAATGATCTAATTGATGTCATATTGGCAATGAGGTATTACAAAAAATGTCTATTTTATTTTATCAAATAACTTTTTGTTAATTTTTAATACTAATATAATTTGTGCTTACATGAATTATATCACATGCACTTCAAAATGCTCTCTTCTCTGATGAATAATATCTTGTTTAATGTGCGTTGTTTAATTTTTTATAGTAATAGCCTCTGGATTTTTTAGTCTTTCCTTGCAACAGGTGTTATCAAGTATTTTGCGGTTGTTGACTAATATGTGTCTTATGCTGATATTTACAATTCGATCGTTCATGATGTGTTGGTCGATGTGTGCATGGATCACACCATGTTTCGACAGGTGACAAGTCAATAAGCGAGAGAGTGTGTGCATGTGTGCCTAATGTAAGTATTTAATGATCATTGATTATAAATGTTGGATAGGTAATCGCCCAAGGTGATTACTAATTCATAGATAACATTCTTTTTACATAGGCGGGGATTTATGGTGCCTGTTGTTATTCGTGAGGATTAAGTTGATGACGTAAACTTTTTGGTAAATCATAATAAATTTCAGTTTAGTATCATTCAGTTTCAGTGGTATGTACCGGTAAATTATGTTTTCAATTCCTTTTCATCCTGTTATATATATATATATATATATATATATATATATATATAATCACGAGGAAAACCTTAAATATTCATTTCGGTTATAATTTATTTCGTGAATATCGAAATATTCACTCTTCAAACCAAAGTCTCTTAGTGAATGGAGACAATACACTGGACGGATATATTAGATTGACAGGGAGAAAGGAAAGCCATAGAGACATATGAGAAGAGGAGGGTAAGTTTAAAGTGACGAGTGGACAGGCAACTTTAGACAGATGAGATAGGGTAAGGTCATGGGGAAATAGGGAAGAAGGCGATTGATTGATTTTATTAATAAGCCTAAACAGACTGACCCGCCCAAGAATAAAAGGGTCCTTAATACAAATAATAAATAGAAATCAAAATGATGGTAATAATATCAAACATAAATGAAAGGATTTTAAATACAGATGGATAAAACAAATAAGGAAATTAAAGTAAAAATAAAAATAAAAGAGGTTATGGAAAAGAAAGGAAGGGAGGAGAGGATGGTAGTAGTAAGCCTAAGCAGTCTGACTCGGCCAAATATTTTTCTTTTAAAATTTTGAACTTTGTACATTGAGTTACACAGCGAATTGATAGATATGACCCGGTGTTTTAGGCAGGACAAACCAACCTAACTACAAATTAGTCTAAAAGTGATCCTTAATACGAATACTAAACAGAAATAACAATAATGATAAGGATATCAAACATAAATGAAGGGGTTTAAATACAGATAAAAGAAACAGATAAATTTAGAAAGTTAAAAGCAAAAATAAAATTAAAACTGGGTAAGATGACGTATGGATAATGATACAAAGAATGATAATTTAGAAATATACGTGTGGTATACATATGGCAAGACAGTCATAGATCCAAGTACATATGAAGAAACACGCGAAAAACACAAAGTCGCAATATCAATACGCATTCTCACCTACACATATACACACATATATACATACCTACATATATATACATGAATATACACTTATACGTGCTATTACCCATAAAAACGAACTACAAAAAAAATATAATAAATGTTTTTAGGAGATTTCATATTTCTTTTATGTTTACATTTGAAGGTCAGTTCGTTTCATTGATTTAACAATTGGTTATCATTCGTGTATTTAGTTATTGTAATTTTTCTTGTATACACAGATCAAATTTGTCCCGGAAGTTATTAAAGGTTTGAGACAGAGAGATGATTTTCCATTTGATTTGTGATGGGAAACCATTATCTTTAATATTCCAGTAATGCTTGGATAGAGCAGTTTGAGTATAGAGTATTGGAGAAGGAATGTCGGTGACTGTATATTCGCTGTTTCCAAATTCCAGCGGATATCACTATGTATGTCTTTTTGTCGTTGATGCTTTCTTTCGGGAAAATGGTAGCTTGATATGCTATATTTTCGAAATTACAGTTACATCCGACTGGACAATTGGTCGTGATTTTCGTTAGAAGATGGTTTGTTTAAGCATTTCACAAAGAAAACCAAACCCCAATTTACATTAACGTAAACCCGAATCAAACTCAATAATTAAACAGATTCCTCACACTATAAACACTAGAATAAATAAATTATCGTCGAACAAAAAATATTTAATGAGAACAAAATAACGTATGATGAAGCCCTCATGCAGACTAATTTCAAAGAAAAATTAGCTTAGCAAGAATCTTTAGGGAATAATAAAACAAGACAGAAAAATATATAATATGGTTACACCCCACTTTCGGTAGACTATCCAATGTAAATATTGGCAGATACTGCTTAAACTTAGTCGAAAATCACTTTAATCAAAATAACTCTCTACAGAGAATTTCCAACAGAAAAAAAACTCTCACAATTAGTTATTCTTGCACCCAAATCATGCAGAACATTATTAGCATATACAACCAAATAATGAAAGCATCCCAGGACGTCAAAATAAAAGAAAAACAAACGATCTTGTAACTGTAAAACAGGGACCAATTGCCCCGAGAATGATAGCATATGGAGAGGTGAAAGAAATAGATATATTCGGATCTATAATATGAGATAGAAAACAAATAAAATATCTGTTTTCTGTTGTCATAGTGATTTTTAAAATATTTTTAAATTTAGTATAACTACACAAACACTTGTGTGGAGAAATTGAAAGAAAGCGGTGTACTTAGCTTCGGTTTTAGAAATGCTTTAACAAAATATCTTATTTTCTGTATTAACCTTTTATAGTTGAAGTGGCTATGTGACTGTGTGACCATAAGCTGTATAAAAGCAGAGGATTCTCTACCATTTTCTTTCCTTCAATGACTTATCTTCCTGGTTATCAGACAGTTTTACGTCGTGGAAAGGACTATATTTTTGCAACTTTAGGTAAGTGTTGTTGCTTCCATTTCCTCGGCTTGACCAGTCTCTATACTTTCCGGAGCGATTTCTCGAATCATGCTTACGTGTGTTTTTCAGATTATCGCAGTTATAATAGCATGTTTGGCCTTTGTAATTTAACCCTGGACATGACCTTAGAAAAGGATCGAAACTGCTTGAGTTCAAAAACCTACGGCGCCTTCTATAATGAATTCCATCTCAATAAAAAAAAACTATTTAGACAGCTTGAAAGAATCAATATAAAAATAATTTTTATATTATTCAAAAAGAAGTTAGGTCCATTTTCAAACCAAACTCTGGGACAAGGCTACATAGTTGGGGCATGATATCATAAGACCACACACAAAATATTAAACGTTAAAATTTCGACTCCATTTGAGGAAATGCAATTAAAATCAAATTAATATCTCTGAGACTGTTTCAGTGTTAATTGAAATAAATAACCAGGCCGGGTTATTCCATGCTAAGAAATAAAGTGAATATAAATCAATAAAACTGAGGTTTAATATTTCTTTAAGATACTGTAAAAGATAAAATATAAAATAGTACAGATATAACTGGTATAAAAAATAACATGCTTTATAAATTTTACTTTGAAATAAGTTATTTAGATACAGTTATAGAAAGCAATATAGATGTATTCAAATCATTTATGTTAAAAAAATATTTTTTAGTTTATTTTTCTTAGAGAAAGAAATATTTTCACAATGATTTCAGTAAAACTATTCATAAATCATAACCATGTCTTAACTTATTTTAAGCGATAGTTTTATTTAGGAGAAAAACGTAAAAAAACAAAAAATCAACGGTTGATCTTTTTATTTTTAATAAACAGGATTTAAATTTTGTGAGTGATTATTAGCCTTTACACCGTTATATCAGCGTGCATCTTATTTTTATTTCCACAGGCAGCTTTTAAGAAATATATCTTAAAAAATAATTGCAAACTTTTAAGTAAAATATAAATTGATAGTGCATTTTTCTTTTGTAATATTTCTTAGAATAATATTTTTTTCAACCGTTTTATTAAAATAGCTGAAGAATAACACAAGATAGGGGAGATCGTTCATCTAATCTTCATGCATCTCTGCTAATGCCTTTTTCTTGGATTTACAAGCTATGAGCGTTTTTATCACATGTTTTGATTTTAAAAACATTATACTAGATAAATTAAAAGTAATGACACATGAAATCCACACTCTTTTGGACGTGATAGTAAGATTAATAAAGACACTTTGTTGTATAAAGAATATATAGGGTAAAATGGTGACATTAAACTAAAAACGAAAAGTGCCCAGAAAACCATTTATCATTTACTCAAGAGACAGGAACTGAGATTGGAAAATACCTGACTCATAGGTTACTCCCAACTACAGATGCCACTAGTGTTGTTCTAGCAGAAGAAACTTTTAGTGTTTTCGGAGAATTTGATAGTATAGATAGTCTTGAGGTTGTTCTTCTGGACAACACAAAATGAAATAGTGAATTTAAGGTAAGCTTTGTAACTGCTATGGAGAAGAAGCTCCATTGAAATTTGCAGACAATTGGTTGTTCATTACCTCGAAATATGTTACCATTCAAAGGTGTTTGTAAATGTGTTTATGGGACCATAAAAATCCCGATAGCTTTTACAGGACCACTAGGTAAATTGTGGGAAAGGACTATCAGGATTTGCCAAAGAATTTATGAAAATCAGTTGCCCTATTAATAATATTGGTCAGAATGAATTAATCTATGCCAAAATAGAATTTGAGAGGCATCAAACGCTGAAAAACATTCAGAAAATGAAATTCAAGCTACTCTGTTAAATAACAGAAAATTAGAGTTGCCAGATTTTCCTTTTCATTGGGAGAGCAGTGATATTAATATCTGAAGCATTTCATCACGTTTACGGATTTGAGGGTAGTTATAGATACATTTTTGCAGAGGCTTATGTTGTCAACTAAGACATTTCCTTACACTGAAAATGTTGATGTTATGTTTAGACTAAATTAGTTTTAATGTAATATAAAATTTATTCAGGAAAATACCAATCGTTTTGATTTAGTGTTGAAATAACATTTTTCAATCACATAGTCACAAAAGGAATGTTGTCTTTTTTTAAAACGCATTTTCACTGCCGATATTTGAGTGCATTTCGTTAAAATGGGTTCAAAGCTAGGAAGCTAAAATTTGCTGTGAGTTTTATCTCATTAAATCCCAGCTATCTAGATGTGTCCAAATTTGATGTGAGAAAAAATTATTTCTCTCACAGACAGAGTCCAACTGAACTTACTATACTCGACAAAATTAAAAACAAACTATGCACATGCGCGAATTTAATAAATATATAACATGCAGACAATTTACTCATCGCATTGTCTGTCTGTCTGTCTCTCCCTCTCTCTCTCTCTCTATATATATATATATATATATATATATATATATATATGTGTGTGTGTGTGTGTGCGTGTGTGTGTGTGTGTGTGTGTGTGTGTGTGTGTTATTGTAAAGACAGAAATACTGTCGGTGGAAGCCTCGTAGGATGGAAATTTAAGGCAAGAATTCTTTTCAATAAAGTGCTTGATATTAGATAAAATATTATTAGGATTAATACCTAGGTGATTGATGTTATATTCAGAACCATCACTAGATTTTCGTAAATGAATGTCTATGTAATTTTTCAGTCCACTCTTCTGGAGTTTTTAAGCATTTTCACTGTAAAGAGTGCTGAATGGGTTTAGTTGCCAAAATCTGTAATAAATGACCAATCATCAAAATTATGATTCTGAAATGTGGCTCGACCCGAGAGCTTTTCAACGTTTCTCGTATGGCAGTAGACTTTTCAAAATATTGCTATGTAGGAATATTATGATTACTGCAAAAATGACGATTCTTTGCAGAATGTTTTTTTGCTTAGAATATTTCAGTGTAAGTGTAAATTAACTGTATATATGCCTCTAGTATTTTTAACTTGATTAAGAATCAAACTAGTTCAGCTTTTTGTAATTAAATCTCATTTTTCGGTGTAGAGGATGTTGCTGTACATGCAGACATGAGCTTTCATTTTGAATCTAACGCTTTTTATTAATTCTAGCACCGAAGAGTGCCTTATGATTCTCTTAAAATGTCGAAAATTTTCTTGCTTGGATCTGTAAAATAAGAATGTTTTTCCAAGATCTCTGGATACTGTAGAGTATCTTTTCAGGAAATTTAAGAAAACCTTGGTCTATCCTTCTTATCAACAAATATATTCCTACTTCGCGCAAACAGGCATAAAATTCATACATGATATAAATAATTTAATTTCTACGAAAATAATGATCATTTTTAACAGATTTATTTTAGTCCTAACACAGTAAATTTCTGTTCGAATTTCTGAGTACTACTTTAGCATTCCATTCTTCGAACATTAATAATGCTATATATGTATGGATCTATTATTCTCAAAAGTGATTTGCAAATGGTATGTAGATGGTTCTCAGCTGTTTAATGATTAGATCGATAATCGTTATTTCTTACTTTTAAATGTGGCAAAATCACTGTCTAGCTGTTCACATTTTTTTCAGTCGTTTTCAGTTTCACACTTTGATCTTCTGGGATTTTAGCATCTGTTATATGACAAAAATATTTTTTCTCAGTAACTAAACCTACTACTAATAAGGTTATTATTATTGTTATTATTATTATTATTACCGAAATCAATATTTACTTTGCCCCAAAGTCAAAAGTCACTGCACTAAATCGTCTCATAATCGCATTTTTATTTAGTTACTGTTTACATAGCTGACATTTGGTTGGTATTTATGCAGAAGAAACTTTTTTCTTTCTTTTTCGAATTTTCGTTTTCTTTCTTTTATTTTTTACATATTTTGAATCCTCTCTAAACCTTTTGATATTATGCCAAAAGTTAAAATTATATATTATATATATATTATTCCAAGTATTATTTAGGTTGCTGATCACGTACTTATTGTTATGTCACTATCTAAATTTCCTTTCAATAATAAAAATGTTATATCTCAATATTTGATGATGTAATTAGTAATAAAATCATCTCACGCACACGTGTGTGTGAGTGCGCAAAATTCATCCACGTATGTAGGAACACAATACATTTATGAATGATTTTCCCTTACATCTACATCTGAAGAGAGGCTCATTTTGAGGGGCAAATGTAAACAGCATCGATTCAGAAACGTAGGAATCCACAGACGAATACAATTATACAAATTCAAACAAAAGACAAAATATTTCACGTAAATGTAATGCCTGCAATGAGATTTAATACAGTCGGCAACTTTTTCTCTCGACGTGGAAAGTCAACAGCCTTTCATCATATAAATGAGCATTATGTAGCCAGAATATATATATATATATATATATGTATATATATATGTATATATGTGTGTGTGTGTGTGTGCGTGTCTGTGTGTTTCTGTGTGTGTTTAGATCAAAACATCTAGATGCTAACCTGTACCAGACAAAATAGTCTTCTGAAAGAACTGCAAATAATTCTATATATTTAAATTGGCACAACCATCAATTGTGAATGGACATCCTACAAACATTAATCCATCTGCTACAGTTTTGTTGCGGGACTATTTTTCATGCAGGGCAACGTCTCTAGACTAGTAATCAAGTCAATCCAATGTATATCTTCATCACTAAATGTTTAATATAAAAATAATATCAGTTTTTCGCTCAAATTATCCGTTCTCTTTTAAGGTGCATCTTAATTCTCAAACTGCTGTGTGGATGATGTAATGGGTAACGGCACGGAATTAGAAGACTGAGAGCCTAGTTCGAATTCCAGTTTTGTTCGTTGCATTTACTTTCGCGCAAATACTCTTACGCAAGGTATGAATCCATCTCCTCCCTTCAGTTGTTTAAATAGTGCGACTTCTGTTTAAAGCAATCATTGTTATTCTTCCAAAAAGGTGTTAATGTAGCACTCACACGAGCCCCACCAAAAATATCTTACCATCGAAGATATCTTTTAGGTTTAAATAAGCCACGAAGTGATAATAGAACAAATCAATGAAATATCAGTTTCGTATTCTTAATATGCTCATCTGAGCATGGACATTATCTAAGATGTAAATGTGTCTAGGGCCTGTGTATGTGTATATCTGTAGTTATGCCATTATTCATATTGTTGTAAACTGCAATTACTTAAGCGTATTCGCTATTATTTCTCTAGTAGTTCCGTCTACATAGTTAAGATTAGTGCTATTTGCCAGGGCGCCCACATCGCAACCGGATGTGGCACAAGGGTCAGGTTTAAAATGGGTCTAACGGCTATACTTTGCAAAAATTCCCAAACCCTCTCGGCACTTCTACTTTTAGGTACGGCTTAGGCACTTGGTGATAATCCTTGCCTCTTCCAGAGGAAGAAGTACTGCCTGGAGGGAAAGCCTCTGGAGCTTGCGCTAATATTCAATGAATACCAATCCCAAACAAATGTCAGGATTAGTTTAACTGTTACTTATACGGTGGGGATTATCACATGAATAGAACACATATCCTTGCCAAATACGCAGTTCTTTTGTCAGTCAATTATGTGTCATGCGTGATACACGCTTAGGCGATCATGTATCTTTCGATACATGACTGACCAGACAGATTTTTCCCGCAATAAGTTGCCATTTCTTTCTGCGGTACACCAGTTGCCATCCAAGACTATAGAACCAGGTCTATCCTGCTATTTACCCATAGGTGGAAGGAGAAGAGGATTCATACCTTTCCCAATGGTATTAGCACGTAAGTAATTGTAATGGATCTGATTGGAGTTCGAACTCAGCTCTCCGATTCCTCAATCCGAGTTGCTAACTATTACACCACCGTGCCTATCTTTCAACTTATAAAATAAATATGCCGGTTTAAGTAAACCTTCAACCGGCAAATTCACTAAAGGTTAGTGGGTTGGTTAGTTATGTTTGCTAAGTGGTATATCAAACCTTTGCTGGTTATCTAATGCCGAAATCTAAATATGTTTTACACAATGTTATATAATTTTTGAAAATGATAATTGTTCTGTGGTCTTACTAATTAACCCATAGCTTGCGGAAAAGGTGCATTCACACCTTTAATAAGCATATTTGCGCTTAAGCGAATATAACGAACCCAACTGGAATTGGAACTCGGCTTTCCGATTAACAATTTCGAACCATTAGACATTACACCACCCGCACATCTAAACTTATAGCGCCTGGTATTCACATGCGGTCTCCCATTTAAGTACTGACTGGGCTCGATGATAGCAAGTTAGATAAACGTTCAAGGAAATAACGATTTCTCAGAGAAATTTAATCGAAAATAATAAACGTTGCATACCAAATAAATATTCTCTCAAGGTAGGGGAAATTGAAACAAATAACTTAATCACGTCAGATTTTGTACTTGTACGACCAATTGCACGCACGCCAAAACCGATACACTGTTTAATCCTTTTAATTACTCAGTGAAATGGGTTTAATTTACAGTTAATAAAACATAATTGCCAGAAACCTGTTCTTAGCTACTTTAGTAGGCATAATCTAACACTAAAATCTCTAAATCCTGTGTTATTAGGATTTTGTTATTTGCAATATTTAAGCAAATATTTGGCAAGTCAATTTGGAGATTGACTGGTAATTCCCACTGAACTGCAAATGAATTAGTGTTATTCCCAGCCGAACCGTGAGCCTAATATTAAATGAGTGCAGATGTTCGTAGAAACCATCTTTAAGAATAAATAAAACCGAATATCTTCTATAAATATTTTTAATAAAGAACAGTTACAGTTGGCATTGCATTTTAACCCCGAATTTCATATTGCTCTCTTTTACGTACATTCCACTTTTCCAGCTAGTATCAGAGTGAAGCATAGTCCGATCCCCGGTCGTTCGGAGCTGGAATCAGTTACTTCTTCTTTATGACGTGTGTGATCATTGATCTCCACAACTTCCAGTCATTCGTAGTGCTTAGTAAATTTTATTTTCTCTCCTAATCTTTATTCTGCAAACCAGATTTTAACAGGAATAAAGAGGTGCTAACATCAAAACGAGTTCCTCCTCGTGTGAAGGTCAAGATCTTTGATACTTACCTCCTACCATTGTGTTGTGTAACTGGACGACAAAGTCGCTTCAAAAGGACATTACATTTCAGGATCACATGATGAGACATGGCTTAAAAATGCCCCCTAGACAATATCTATATCAATAAGCTACTCGGCATTACCAATCTTAAGCCGATCACATCAACAATGAAGTCAAGAGTACTTAAACTGTATGGTCATATCAAAAGATCAACTCATGGCGTAAATTTTGTCTAGAAGGAAAGTTGCCTGATAAGAGATGCAGAGGTCAACAGCCGAAATGCTGGATTGATAATGACCATATAGACTGAGTTTCACCTTTACTATTGGAACTTTGCTGTTGGTATTCAAACTTTATGGAGAAGATTATCTCTCGTTGATGTACAATCTGAAACAGGCGGAGTAAGTGACTAATGTTAAAAGCAGTTTAATCAGTTATTTGTGACGTTTGTATAATCTATGAAACATAGGTAAAGCATAGGTATATATCCTTTTGCATTTTTATTGCTCTTTCTATTATCATTCTGAGTATAAATATCGCATTCCTTGTTCCGGTGTCTTTAATGAAAACGCACCATTTTTTTTCTATTTCCGGTCTAATTCATCTACGCGCGCTATTCATCAGAATTCGTTATGTGGCTCATTAGGCTGATTGTCCAAATGAGTTCGTATTCGTTTTCATTTACTTTTGTAGGCAGAGCTATTAAATCGATTTTAATAGTTCTAGTTAGATATCTTTTGATGTTATGGAACAAGTCATACTCGCTTATCTGTTACATTATATATTGGAGGCAAGACGGAGAGAGGAAAACAGCGAGTAAATTAGAGAACATGCTTGTGTAAACGGATGACTAAAAGGAACTGGGAAGGAAGGGTCAGTCAGTTAAGTAACATACGCTATAAAATCTTGTTTCTTTCGATGAATGACTGACTAGGCAGAAGATTCTCCCGCAGTAGGTTGACGTTTCTTTCGCAGTAGACTGATCGGCAACCAGACTATTCAACCCATAACTTGGCGGGAAAAAGATGGATTCATACGTTTCCCAAGGTTAGTATATATAACGAACTCAACTGTAATTCGAACTCGGCTCTACATATTTTCATGCTCATTCTATTATATTACGATGTACTGGGAAGGATAGTAAGCCACTGCTTAGAGCTACAAATAATAGTAATTTCGGAAGAGCCATGAATTCGCCAAACTTGAAGGGACGTAAAACATATAGAATATCGAAACTTACCATAATATCATAATTATGAAGCGGAAATAATTAAATGAATTCTACAGTATCTCGATTTAGATTTCTCTTTTTAGGAGGCCTCGACATTGTGGGGTTTAAAAACCTTATATATTTTATTCAGGAATATCTAATATTTCTCAAAAGAGATTTGTAAATGGTTTTATGAAATTATCATTCTCAATTCATATGTTGTCTATCACTCTATCACTCAAACCTTTTAATCATTTTGCCCCAAACAAGGCAATAAAGTCACTAAGATAAAAGAGCTTAATGAATGTGAAACGATAAGAAAAAAGATTATTAAGGGATGAAAATAATAAAAGAGGAATCAAAACAGAAACTAACGAATGACATTGCAATTAAATTCAAAGATCAAAGTTGACTGGAAAGCAAGAAGCCGGAAGAGAGTTGCAGAGGTGAGATCTGTGAGAAAAGAAACACTTAGCAAAAAACTTACGATTCAACTGTAAAATGATAAAACCATTTTGCCAATTTAGTACTGTGCTTCAAATCAAGGTACCATAGAACAATGTTCAGTGGAACAATTACCATATTTTGGGGAAATGTATTTAAGATGACAGAAAATATATGACAGGTTCCCATATTATTACTTTTAATATTCATATGATTATTTTTATTATAATTTCTTCTATCATACGGTTTTTCATTTTCAACCCGAGATGTTCAGTAACGTTCGCAGAATATTTGCAGTCTTCTGAAGCATTGGAACAGAATGGTTTAGTTAGATATGGTGATATTTAAAAAAAATAAAAGTAGTGCATAATCTAACAGGTGGGGCCCAGTTAGAAATACATTCGAATCGGATCACACTGTCCACAAAGACGCACTTCTATGGAGGAAGTTCCAAAGAATGTAGATATAACTCTGAAATCACCTTACCTGTTGGGTGTACCGAGGTATCTCATAGAAACAGCGGATTTCGTACGATCACTGATTTTAAGCAACATCAAGCCTGGTCATTAACTAGATGGGTGATCCCTTGGGAATACTAGGTACTGTAAACTTGGATGTTATAGATAATGGCTTGGAAATTTAAATCAGAGAGCAGTGTTTCAATTATAGGCGAGTTTGTGATATTCACTTACACTAAAATAGCCTTGCGAAATTTATGAATACACATACTCTCCTACTATGGGTTAACTAGCAAAGCTTGCATCACTAAACTTTAATTATCACCCAAAATTATTTAATGCAAAAATAACTTCTCGCTTTAAATAAACGGCAAAGTAACTAGAAAATGAATCAATCTCAAAGAAAAATCTACCTTCAATCATTTCCACACGTTAACCGAAACTTCTAATGCAGAAGCCATTCTGAAGGGTCGGACATCTAACAGTAAATCATTAGTAACTCCAAAAGATTCTTACAATCAAAACTATTTCCTGGCTTTAAATAAATTACTAACAGTTGATAATCCGTAAAATAAAAATCAATCAATCAAACAATCAATGTTTTTCAACGACGGTGAAGTATGGTTTGGTAACATTAAAGATATGGTCTGTTTGCATGTTGTAGTCCAAAAACATCTTGACTTGGTTGTTTTCAATCATCTTCTCTGTCGCTTGACGCGCTACAACAACTTCTCGCCTTCAAATCCATACATAATCATCATCATAATCAAGTTCAAGGTGATGACGATCATCATCATTATTTCAATAGAAAACTACAGACACAGTAATCAATTTCCACAAGTGGAAACAATGTTTTAAACCGATGCAAGCTTCGATAAATAACATGTCCTGCGGATCAGTTCAATATCTTATATTTGCAAATTGTATATTTATGTATATATGTTACGGATGTCTGCTTAATAGGTGTTCCTATATAATTATACACACACACAAACACACACTTATATATATATATATATATATATATATATATATATATATTCATGAGATAATAATATATCTAATATTTTAATTGGTGGAAGCGAAATTTAATTGGAACAAATGTGTGCAAAATTACGATACGATATCTTAGTTTAGTATTTCTATCCAATTACTAACAATTTTGCGTATAAGTTCTCATAATTAAAGTTACTCTTTTATGGAAATGATCGTTCAAATATGATTTCACGATAAATTAATCGTCCTTGCTTCTCTCAGAATTGTATTCATTTACTTCGTTTTTCGCTTCAGCATATCAATAAATAGATTACATGTAATCTAACTAAAAAAGTCTAAACATTCTAGATTCCATATATATATATATATATATATATATATATATATATATATATATATATATATATATATATATATATTATTAGTTACTGTGTTGAAGTACAACGATGCCATTTTTGAAATATGTTTATATGGACATTTTGTCTTGTGTGTCAGGAACCCGCCCCCAAAATTTGTAAAATTATATTTGGATTGTATCTTGAATTATAGATTTTAAAGCTTCTACAGTAAACTTTACAGTTAGTAACTCAAAACGAAGTATTTGATGACATATGGTTATATGAACTTTTGTCCTCGTTTCAATGGAAAAACCCAATCTAAAATAATCTAAATGCTAATTTACACACACACACACGCACGCACACACATACACACAGACGCACGCACACACACATACACACACGCATTCACACACACACACATATATATATATATATATATATATATATATATATATGAACATATATATATATATATATATATATATGAACAAAAAGAATCATGGCGTGAAACAATGTATTTTAAATCATATAAAGTTTGGTTACCTTCTTTATTTCGTATTTCAAGTTGACCATTGTTCATTTTTGCAAAACACTTAATTGCGGTATTTAATCTAGAAATAAATGATGTTCATGCGAAAAGACATTGAAACGCCGAGAAAAATAATGCGTCACTGCTAAATGAATAATATATGAGTGTCATCATTAAAACAAAAACTGGATGAGGCGTGTACCAAACCAATATGAATCCAAGCTCTTGACTAAAATTGTTTTTAGAACAACAGCTAAAAGATAGGATTTCGAAAGCAGATTCTTCTATTCAACTAGGGCATCACTGTCTCCATGATTAGCGTAACACATTCTAAGCCTTAGTTTTGATTTGATTTGATGTTTTTGTTTAACGGGATATCAAATCCTTATGCCAAAATTTAATTTTCTTGTAGCTTCAAAGTAATAAATCATATATGTTATTATGCTTCAAAGTAATAATGATATGTTATTCTGTGTTCACAATTCAGTATACTGGAGGTGATACTCAGCCTTTGTACATATATATGTTTATATTAACCTCATTACTAGAGGCGGTGATATGTGTGTTTTATATTGTAGTTTTGTTGAAGGTATAGTTTGGAATACAGTTTGATTTCTTTAAGAAATTGTAGGAAATTATATCAAGTAATGCCACGAAACCGATCTTTTCCGCTGGTGTTTTTGTAAGTAGATTTTGTTTAGCGGCATATCAAACTTTATGAGGTATTTAATGTCGAAATCTCAATATTTTGAACACAATGCTTTCAACTCAATATATTATGAACACAACTGTCTGCCTTCAACTACAGATACAATGTATAGTTGGTCATTTTGCTTTAAAAATATATTGTTGGTCATATTAATATAAATAAGTATTCATGGCATTTTTACTATATAACATGTATTGCCAGTATTTTTACTATAATTTTTTTTTTATATTTTCAAAGTGTATTTGGGAACAGCAATTAAAAGGTGATTTCACGCTCATCGAACTTCCAATCTCCTGATCAGAGGCATTATTGAGGGATGTAGGTTATCTTCATACCCAGGACTAAAGCCATATTAAAAAAAAAAAATCAAGACGATAAAAAGAAAAAAAAATCTTTTCCTGACCCAACAGAGAAGTTTCAAATTAATATTAGCTCAAGCCCTAAATGGTGATACGTTCAGCTAGTATCTGTCCTACGGGTGGGGAATGGAGTCTCCAATAGGACAATGCTGTGGGTGCTTGAACAATTTTTGAACAGCGTTCAAAGTCCAACAATAAAATCGACTTGTTTCATACTGCGTATATCGAGGGCGTATGCACAAATACTTATATAGAGTATGTAATAAATAAATTTATATGAATAATACACCAAATATATCAAAGGTATACATGAATATTAAAATAGATATGTAAAGTCTATCGCATTTGGACAGATTTTAAGAAATATATTGCGTGTTTGTTTGTGCGTTCGTATCTGTGTGTTTGCATGAGTATGCTTGTATGAGTGCGTGTGTTTGTATGTGTCTGTGTGTGTTTGCATTTTTAGGTATGTGTGCGTTTGTATGTGTATTTTTATTTGTGTGTGTTTGTATTTGCGTGTGTGTGTTTGCATTTGTGTGTGTGTTTGCATGGCCACAGATAAGATAATAAAATCAACTGATTATTTAAATCATCGGCTTATTTGGTATCAAAAAGTGTGTATTAACTTTATCAGCCTGTGCTCACGAGAAAATTTTATAAAGAAAATGTGTCCTTTGGTAGAGTACGAGATATGTATCCCTTTGTCGAAGAAAAAACCGTTTGACTTGATGTGCTTTTGATCGTTCGGTCACAGATAGTATCGCAAACCAGCAATGTTCTATTTAACCTTTTAAACAATTTCTATTACCTTGTTCAGATTTTCTTAAGAGCCCATATATGAAACGTAAACAAAATAATTTCTAAAGAATTAATCGATTTATTTTTTATCCGGTATTAGGTTAAACGTTATTTTTAGTGAATACCCTTGCTTGAAATATTCAACCCGTTTTTTTTTTTTCGTTTTTTTTTGGAGTTTTTCTTGTTTTTGTTTTTAATAGTGTGTATTACATCTGCTCTCGAGAAAATATAAAGAAAATGTTATCTCCGATAGAGGAAAAAAATATAAATGTATATGTCCAATTTTTCACACATTTAAATTAGAAATGTTTAAGGCCTTATGAAAACAACGTAAATGTCTATGTGTTTTTCAACTCGCTTTCAGTAGACAATGTCGCTTCCTTGGATTCATTATTTCACGCCAGTGCATAAATTGATTATTCATGACAGTGGCAAGGATGCTCTTCGATGAAGGCACACGCACGATTGCATGTAAACACAATCACAATGATTAAAAGAGAGAGTGTGTTAGAAGAGATAGATTGAGAGTGAGCGAGGCATTCATGACACAAAATTCAACAGGAAAATGGAAACTTAATTTGCAAACCTAAGTGTTATTCATAAAATTATTATAATTAGACTTTTGGAAATTATAAAAATGAACACTTTAAATTTGTTAAGTCTGTACAATAATTTTATAATATTAATAGAAATTTTACGTATGTACTAGTCTGCTTATCTATAACTAGCAGTAGAGCCCTATGTTGCCCGGGGATGTAACAATAAGAGATAGACATATCGACCATCATAAAAGACTGAAAATAAAATTGACAAAGATTAATGTTTAAGGTTGACGGACACGCATGTTCAATTAGTTTTTTTTTTTTACGAATTGTCAAACGCAAACTCAAACAAAAATCATTGTTTTCAATCGTTATGAGTCTACCGATTAAATAGAATTTTGTTATAAACATTTGTCTTGTAAAATGGAATTTTTAAAGCATTCTGAATGTAAAAATAAAGAAAAAAGTGTGCAGACAATAAGAAACACTACCTGCCAAAAAAAAGTGAAGTTTTGTTGAAATCGGTTGAAAAAATGTAGGAAATCCGATCCCATATATAAACGAACACACACACAAGTAACCTGGGTTTTATAATAAGTATAACTCGATATGAGTTGTCCCTCTTTCATTCTCGCGATGCATTTTAATCGTGTTTTCAAATTGATTTCGTGCAAAAAACAATTGTTTTTTCCAATTTTTGGCGCTGTCAGAACCACCGCAAGGTAATTTTACGTAGTCCTGTGAAGTTTTGTTGAAATCTGTTGAAAAATGTAGGAAATCCGATCCAATATATAAACGTACAGACACACACAGACACACACACAGACACACACACACACACACAACCTGGGTTTTATAATAAGTATGATTACATATACAGAATGCGATGGGTAAATTGTCAGCATTTTATCTTTTTTATTTCGTGCATGTGAGTTTGTTTATTTTTAATTTTTTCCGACTGATCAGTATAGTAGGTTCAGTTGGACACCGTTTGCGAGAAAAAGAGCACCATGACGCATATCACTCTGCCAGAAATTTAGAAAACGCCGGAAGCTCCAATACGAAAATTTCAGAGTGGTTGGGTGTCACTCTGTGGACAGTGCAGAGGATTCGGAAAGAGTTGGATGAGTCTAATTGTGATTAAGAAAGTACGGCAGCGCGGAAAACTCACACTGATCGTGCTGATAAGAAAAGAATTCCCGAATTTCTTGGCGATTTTGAGTCAACACGGAGGCGTTCATCAAGTGCCTTGAGGTGGTAGTGCTACCCTGCGTCAAGACGGTGTCTGCTGAAAGAGTCTATATCTGGAAAAAAGACCCGGCAATATGCCACACAAGCAGAAAAATTTAGTCATGACTGTCAGAAAATACCTGAGACGACATCACACCTTATATCTAGCCACTTAACTCCCTTGACCGCAAACCCCTAAATTATTATGTGTGTGGCGTAGAGACAAGATACCAAAGAACTCTGTGGAAGACCAAAGATAAACTGAAGGCAAGGATTATGGCAACATTTACCAACTTAACAAAAAGACTGTCCAGAAGATTTGCAGGAGATTCCGAAGTTGTCTGGAGGCTGTGGTTGAAACTAATGTCGATTTTATTAAATAAATCTACTCTATTTCAAGATATTCTGGTATCATTTTAGTTTATATATCTGTTAAAATGAGATGTCAGTTTAATTTTTTTATGTAATTTAGACGACAATTTATATATATCAATTTGTATAAAATTTCGTGTACAAACAATGTGTACACGCGTATATATATATATATATATATATATATATATATATATATATATATATATATATATATCATCCTCAAAACATTTTCCATCTAAATGAAAC
>CAHIKZ030000485.1:0-25000 GCA_903632075.3 Acanthosepion pharaonis
TAAACTCACGCGCAAAACAACAAAAACACAATCAGATTATAATACATAAGCACCCAGACATAATTACACACACACACAAAAAAAAAGGGGGGGCGAGACATGAACAAATCTACAGCCCTTATGAAAAAAAGGAGACGTGGAAACCAACACTTATACACACACAGTTAAATGTGAATACACTCTACATACACATAGACACCGATAGATACACATACATACATCCACAGACATTATTGGTTGTTGGAATTCATTCCGTATTCCGTATATATATATATATATATATATATATATATATATATATATATATATATATATATATATATATATATGGTGTTTCCCAATTTTAGAAACAAAATGAGCGGTTACAGATGATGGACGACAAATGATAAAGTAATTGAAATTACATTTATTGAAAGGTAAAAGGATAACATTTTAGGATCTTCCAATATTTAGCCTCAAACATGAACCAAAAATGTCAAGAGGAGCCCTAGAGTACATGCTCCAGATCTCTGCTTATCAGCTGAGGGCACTGCTGAATGCAATGCTGTTGATAACGCGTGGATGATTGCTTGAATCTTCACACTGATGGCTGCTTTCAATGTGCCAGTGGTGCGAAGGAGGCCTTGGTAGATTTTGTCCTTGATTTCCCCCCAGAAGAAGAAATCTGGAGGGTTAACATCAAGCGAATGAGGTGCCTATTCCACTTCAGCTTCCCATCTGATGAATCGCTTACCAAATTTTCCCGGAGCCATGACATGGTAATATTAGCAATGTGAAGAGGAGCATCATCCTGCTGAAACCACTGTTCCTCCTCATAAGTATCCTGATACTCCTCAATACCTCATTATCTGAGAAGCCGCTTCATTGTTTGAAAGAATTGTGAAACACGCTATTAATAATTCGTAATAAATTATACAATTTGCGGCGTGAGCTTATTTTATGCATAAAACATAAGAATATAGTTGTTATTCAATGCAGATATCTACAAAGTTGAATGTGATTTTTTTTTCGGAAATAAGTTATTTTTATTCAAGTTCACTTCAATTAAGGCAATGAAGCCACTAAGGCACAATGGGTTACTGGGTGTGGAAGATGTAAAACAAAAAAACAAGAAACAAACTAAGGAGAGAGAACAAAAGAAGAATAAGGAAGGCAGTAGAGAGCGAAGGAAAAGGCATTTAACTTTTTGAAGATAAATGTTGGTTAGAAAACATGGAGTCAGATTCGAATTCTGAGAAGTACAAGAAAAGAAAATGTTAGCATAGATTTTACTGTTATGTCTAACCAATTCTACTATAAATTGCTGAGACCATATGCCAGTTTAGCACTGCGCTTAAATGAAAAACGTCTAGGTAGCCTAATGAAGGTCTCATCTGAACAATTGCCATGAAATTATTTATAGAAAAAGCGCAAGTAGGCAACCTTAAGGCGGTAGGAAAATGATTAAAGCCGAGCCGCCAGAACAGGACCAATAATATTAGTGATTGTTCTTTGGATTTTATCAAAGAGCTTTAGATAAATAGCAGGTGTCAGCACATATATGGCAGAAATATTGTAATCATGGACAGATTTAGGCTTATATATATATATATGTAAGGTAGATCCAGGAGAGGATTTTCTCGCATGTCACAATGAATCAACTTTCTTACCAGGTGATCTAGCAATGGATTTAATATAGTCTTTCCACTTCATGTTAGCCGAGAACGTTACCTCAAGAAGTTTCAACGAATCACTTTCCTGGAGGTTAGCATCAGCCATGCAGATGGAAGGCAGAGAAACGTCTCTCAGATGATCACTGGAGAGTACTATTTACATTGTTCGGACTGCTGTCCTTATCTTTGCTGCCATATTTATGACGTTTCGGCCGTTGAGCTGTCTAGCTTTCTCCAGGTTATTGGAAGAAACCCGGAGCGTACAACTACCGAAACGTGGGTGAATATGGCAACAAAGATGAGGGCAGATTCCGAACAATGCAAATAATTACAAGACCATCTCAGAAATATAGACAGATATTAATGGAGAGTAGTTTATGTTTTATAATCTTCTTAACGATAATCCTTACTGAAAAATAGAATTAACGAAAACAAATTATTTAATAAGTCTGGTGCCATTAGGAATGAGATTAAGAAAACGACTTTTAAATGTCTTCTTCATGAAAACATGAAATGCATGAATTCCGATTTGGCTTGTAAAATTGATAGATTTTGCATAATAATATGAAAAACGCTGCAATTATTTCTTTGATAATGTAGCAGATTGTACCGAGTGATATGAAAGAAAAAGTTAAGTTTATAAATCATGATGTTGATAAAACCCCAGGCAATGCCGGATAATCTCACCCGTAGCAAAGTAAATAAATACTGCTTGAAGATTCCCAGACCAAAGTACTTACTTGATGATTCTCTGTTTTTCACACTGTCGGGGAAACTGAATGTCACTGCACATCCATCAAAGAAAGGCAATACATTTACGTAAAGGTGACCCACCGACTTCGATATAAACAAACCTGTGACGAATTGTTTGGCACAGAGGGTGGCATGGGAAAAATTATAAAGAAGAAAACAAAGTTAAATATCAGATGCCTCTCGAGATAAGAAAAAAAAACGAATAAAAAAAAAACGGAATTCTTGGAGAAATTTCAGACTAAGTTAGGTAGAGGTTAAGAAATCAAGGAGATGAAATATTTTTTTTAATTTTGTATTTTGTTCCTTGTATTTAATACAATAATATTTTGGGAAGCATATGAGAAGTGGAAATTTAGAAAAAGCTAACCAAAAGAAATTTTGATTTAAGTAAAAATACAATACAAACACACACAATGTACAAAGGTACTAAAACTAAGCTTTTTATTTAATTTTTCTTGTCTTCAAACAAGCGTTTTCTTTTCTGGACACAGAGTGTGTAGAAACTGTTTAAATGTTAAAAATATAGCTGAAATCGCTTCGAATTACATCGAAGCGATTTTAGCCATATTTTTAGCCATTATCAAGGATGACTTAATTTTTGCTTTTTAACTGGGTGTATGGGTTATGTGTATGTTTCTAGGGTTATAGGGATTTTGTATGTTCCGAATACTGTCAAAAGTAAATATACAATTTGATAAATAAAAGTGGGGTGTTTATTTCAAATACGAAGCATTCACTTGAATAAGTTTTCCTGGAATGGTCTGTGTATCCTTCGACTTGCAGGAAGCAAAACTCTTGTATTACTATGTAAGAACAAGTGGAGGTAACCACTGACCTGAATGTGAACAATATACCGACGTAATATATATATATATATATATATATATATATATATATATATATACAGTGTAACCCGGATATAAGAGACCCGGATATAAGAGACCCGGATATAGAGAAACCCGGATATAAGCGAGATCTCCTCTGGTCCCATATTAGAGCCTGTGTTAATGTATATAAATTAGACCAAACACGGATATAAGAGAAACCCGGATATAAGAGACTTCTTCTCCGGTCCCGACAACTCTCTTATATCCGGGTTACACTGTATATATATATATATATATATATATATATATATATATATATAAATTCCCAAGAGGAGACAATCCAGGTAGAACTCAATATCCAGGACACAGTAAGAATATTATATAAAAAGCTCAAACAATAATATTCCATGGTTATAATTTGTTACATTGGAATCGTAATCACAATGCAATTCATCATAATTTGTAAGTCTGATGAATTGGATCGTGATTACGATTCAAATGTAATACATTTTACCACGGAATATTAGTGTTTAAGTCTTTTCTATTATATATGTGTGTGTGTGTGTGTGTTAAAGTATATATCTACTTATATACATCCAAATAAATCATAAATATAATTCAAATACAAATATATACTTCTAATATAAATTATCTAATATATATATATATATATATATATATATATATATATATGTATGTGTGTGTGTGTGTGTGTGTGTGTGTGTGTGTGTGTGTGTGTTGTTCAGATTTTCGATTCAGGAGACAAAATGGTCAATATTGCGTATACCATGATTACTAATATACTCTGACAAGTAAAACTGCTAACCAGCATTCACTTTTGATTACACATAGATACACACTCTCTCTCACTCGCCCGTGTGCACACGCACATACGCGCACACTCGTCTTTATGCATATATGAATTACATTGATAAATTTCCGTCACCATGTATTAGTGACACACAAGGAAACATATATGATTAACACGCGCGCACTCACACATACATATACGTATATGCATATATATAAAAGATAGATAGATGCACATTACATTATACTGCATATTTTTGAGAGTAGAATATGGCTTATACTTTCCATCCCGGTTCCATCATGAAGAAACACACTATACTTACTCAATACAATTGTCACTATAGATAATTCCATTTGTCCGTCTGACTGTCTACGTGTGGTGCATTAAATACTTTGTTGTGTATGGAAATTTCCCTTTTCTTTCTTCACATCAGTTAAACATCATACGCATGAGTATAAATGAATGTGCCATGCGTGATACAGGCTTAGGCGATCATGTATCTTTCGATACATGACTGATGAGCCAGATTTTTTCCCGCAGTAGGTTCCCATTTCTTTCTGCAGTAGACCAGTTGACATCCCTGGCTATAGAACCCAGTCTGTTTTCCTACTTACCTATAGCTGGTGGGAGAAAAAATTATTTCATACCTTTCTCAAGGTTATTAGCAGGTAAGTGAATGTAATGGATCTGACTGGAATTCGAACTCGGCTCTCCCGATTTCTCAATTTGAGCTGCTATCCATTACTCCTTTTTTCTCATGTGTATGTATAAATATGTGAGATAAAGATTTTCTGATTACAGTATGTAAAATTGTTTGAATTAAGGTTTCCTGTTTATCCCGTTAAAAAAATTATGCATAAAATTACTTCTCAAAGACATAGTTTTATTTTTATTTTTATTTTATTTAGAAATAATGAAAATCTTAATATTGTACGCGATATTTTCTCCCAAAGGAGATGGCTTCAAAACTTACAAAACCCGGATCAAATGCTTTGCTCTTCCCATTTATATATGACGTCATTTTTGTCACTCCCTCCTAATTTCATTTAACAAAAGAGCACTCAATATCCCTGCATTTTTTTTTAATAGGAAATAGTCTTGTAAGCACTTGTATAGACTTCTGGGAATTATTGTTTACAGTGTGTTTCTTAACTATTTCCGCTTTTGAATAGATTACTCTTTGAAAATGTTCGGTTCGATATACTTTGCCATTATCACCTCGTTTTCTGTCATCAACAGCAAGTAGCCACATCCAAGCAATATCACAAACATATCAGCACTGAAAATAGGGTCATAAATATTATCATGGCATCAGTCATTATGGCGGACTTTGTTAGACAGTCATAGAGGTTCTCCAAAAAGACGCACAAACATGCACAGACATATAAACCTCATAAGCATAAGTATAAATGAATAAATTCTCACGCCCATCGAGAGAAATTGTTTAGTTGGGAAAATTCCCCAAAGAAATATAGAAGTGAAATTAAAATACTCATCTAAATCCAGTATATATATATATATATGAAGATATATATATATATATATATATATATATATATATATATATAATATATATATATATATATAAATATATATATATATATAGAAGACCATATCCATCCACATATTTAATGCTTGTGAAATTTTTAATTTTAGTTTATATATGAAACGTTTACTTGAAATTTTTACATTATTGAAACGGTTCTCCTCATCTTCATTGCCATATTCACAACGTTTTGGCTATCATCATGTGATTGGAATTTCGAACCGAACCCTTTCGTCCACCTAGATAGATTGTTCTTGTTCCACATGCCATGACTCTTCCGGTTGTCTCAGTTATTTCACTTTAACTCAACTTTAACTCACAACTCTTTGGGTCTAGTCACTGGATCTAACCAACGTCTTTATCCACTGCGCCATATGTTCTTGAAGACTTATGTGCATGAATTTTCGCGACTCATAAACCTAATGTCCCAGTAACCATTTTCTTTTACCAGTGCTCATATTGCAATTTTTTCTGTTATTATTATTATTACTTTTTTTTTACCAGAGCTTATATTGCAATTTTTGTTGTTATTCATTGCTTTTCTCTAGCACTCCTTATTACTGGTTCACATATTTTATTCATTTCTATGCTTGGTCAACAATTTTGTGGCCTAGTACTAATTCCTTAAGTTTTCGCATTTTCCAGTGATTCTCATCCCACGGGGGTAGGCGGTTATCTTCATTTTCCCTCCATATATGGTCAGCTACGGAAAAGGGAGATTATAGCAGAGGAAATGAGATCCAGAAGAGACATAGCACGTGGAAGTGCAACAATCTACCGTGCTGGACAAAATAAAGGGTTCGGTTCGAAAATCGAATTACCTGAAGAAGGTCGAAACCTTGTGAATATGGCAATGAAGATGAGAATAATAATCCGAATAATGTAAATAATGCAAGAAATCATAATACCACATCTCAGAGATATCGACAGATATTAAAAGTTTACCTAGTATTCTGTAATGCATATACTATCAAAGATAAGTAAATTAAATATAGAATATAAAACACTAAGAGTAGTTGCTATAAATCCCAAATATTATCCTAAAAGTTCGACTAATATTTTTAAATAGCCTCTTCAGATCGAGATGTTCATATTTAAAAATGTTTAAAAATGGCATCGTACGAATAAAGCCTGTTTGTCCTAAAGAAAGCTTCGAACTTCGATGACAGGCGCTACCTAATCACAAGGAACTGTACCAAAAAAAAACAGAAACCAAATTAATTGAATACTTTCAACAACGAAAAAAAAATGTATAACGCGTGTAATTCGAAAACAAAATAATGGCATAATCAAGAATTTCCACACTCTATCGGATAAAAGGAAGCTACCATCAATACTGGAAAGAGCGATAACTATTATGGACTTGATATTTATATTTTCATGATTTTTTTTTTAAGAGAAATGTTTTATAAATTTCAAATGAAAGTCGCAATAATTACACAGTTAATGAATGCCGACAGTCCCCAGATAAAGGAACAGTTAATATTTCCATTACTTTTATAATGTTAGCAATATAAGATACGCAAATGAAAATGTATTGATGGTTGACTCAGAAGCAAAACGGAAAGTCTTATAGTCTAGGTAGTAAATTTCAATTGGAAACATATATGTGACCATATTATACGAAAACAGAATATATAGTCATCAGGAAAAGAGACAGCCAAAGATGTAAGTTTCGAATTGGTTACATGCAAGTGCTGAATGTAACTATTCAATTAACCATCTCATGATTGTCTAAATACTCAACGGAAAGTGTGACACAATGGCCCAATATATTAGCGGAATATCGAAAGGGCTCGTCAACAAACTACATAAAGTAATGATAACGATTTTCCAAGCGTAGCTTAGATGTGGCACAAGGCCAAAAGTATGGGGCACCCAATGAGGATCGAACTCATTACTCAGTCGTAACTGTTCTAGCGAGACCAGCTTGCTAACCATTACACGACGCTGAGGTACCCTACATAAAGTAATGATATAAGACAATTTCGTTATAACGAAAGAAAAGACTGATGACATTCTTTGCCATATCTATCGTCCTCTATGAATGTAGAGGAGTTGGAAAATTTAAAACTCGCATAAAATATTGACACATGGTAATAGCGAGTACCTTACAAAACGAGTTTGGATGTATTGATGGTATAGCGGCGACAAAAATCGAGGATAGAAAGAGACACGACACTTAGAGCAACAAGAAGTGGAGAGCCATTGTCGCCTCCATTCATAAGGAAAATAAAACATACAAAAAAATTACCAGAGGTTTGCAAACGTCTCATCGGTAGTTTTCTTTAAAAACATGCAAGCTGAATGCTCAAAAGATAATTGTTTTCTTTCTCCTTTTAATAATATGCACTGTGTACATTTAGCCACAAAAATAATAAGCGTAGTGCATATGTGATCTCAGTAAGACCTATATAAATAAAGTGCATTGTACGTGTGTCCGTCCGTTTTTCAATGTAGCGAATGATAAACAATCTGAAGTAACAGGTTACACGCGATTAAAAATTTAAATATCGAACAGAGTAAAAGGTTTAAAAAGTATTTTTTTATTAAAGGTTTAACTTTAATTTCGCTTTTTGTTGCAATTACAATTAATATCGTCTAATTAAATCGTAACTAAAACTTAAGCGGGGCACGGTACGTTGCTCATATATTTTCTTTTTGTTTTTCAATACGCGTAATCTGATGTATTCGAAATATTATATAATTCGAGTTTCCTATGTCATTTTAAGTGTGACTTTAGATAAAGAATGTTGAGTTTGAAAGAATATAAAAATTGCCCGCAAAATAAATGTAAACAATCTTCGGAGATTGGTTTCATATAACAGAGGTCGGCAATCTTTTGCTATGTGCCGACTTAGGTTTTTAAAAACATTCAGTGTGCTAACAGCATACGTATTTTTATACAACAAAGTCAATATATCTGTTCTACAATATATTTCATATAGTAATATATACTATATATACTTTAATATATATTAAAATTGAAACAGGTAAATATCTTCTTTGCATTGTAGTAGTTATTGGTTTGGATTTTGTGATGTCACAACGTGAATTATGATTTTAGCTGTGTCTTTAAAACCCAGTAATTTTAAAAGTTACTCCAAAATTCGCTTGAGGATGAAATGGAAATAATGTCTTTAATTTAATTACAAAATTAAAATAAATTAAATTAAATTTTAGCTTCCATTTTTGAAACATGGTTAGAACTGTGTAGCGAAAAAAACATTTAAAAAAAAATCAATTTATAATATTAATGTTCTGTAAATTTACATTAAGCACTATTTTGTAAAAATAAAAATATCTTTAAGAACACCGGATTATATATCTTACTGTTCTTTCTTTCTTTTATATATATATATATATATATATATATATATATATATATATATATATATATATATGAGACTTTTTGTGCGTTTGTATCAACTTTTCAAATAGTCATTTCTCTTTCTGATATAAAAAGAACAAGGAGTTAACATGAAAGCTTCCGAGTTAACACAAAAACAATGAATTGTAACACCGTGCTCTTCAGAAAAGCAACATAGCGATACTCGAAAATATCCCCAGTTGCGTATATATATATATATATATATATATATATATTATTGAACAGCAACTTTGCATTCTGGACCAACGCGATCCACATCTCGCCACTGAACTACTTTTAATGCTAAAAGCTCAATGCCATAGCGTAAATGAATGTACATCGTGTATATGTGCCAAATTGGAAACTCTTACATAGTTTCAACGTGTCCCAGACTGGAGGAGAATATTCACGATGATTACCACGTCACAGTCTTCTAATTTTGCCCCTGCTGAATATCTATGGTCTGGAGGTCATAGAGATCAAAACCAAAAAAACAGCCACATAAACCAAAATATTGATTGAAGGGACCCATTGTAAACCTGTTGCATAAAATGAATGCTCTAGGCAATTTTCGAGGCGGTTTTATGGAATATAATAACCAAAAATTTGAAAAATATACTTTTTCTTTACATAAACCTTTGTTTTCACTCATGTAAATATACACTATGAACGAAAAGTTTTGAGGATACTCTGCATTTCTTTAAAAATGACTGATATGCAATGTAATAGGTCCTGATCTGGCATCTCGTCTGCTGTCACTTTCTCACCGACATGCTGTGGCTTCTCTATGTCTTTTCTACAAATATTTTCATAGCAACTGCTCTAACGAGCGACTTCAAATGATTCCCAAACTGCATGAATTTAAGCGCGCTACTAAGTTGGCATCTCGGTCCCACCCGTTCACTGTCGAAACAGTTAAATGTAACCGCCTCTTCTACTCCAACAACTTCTTATTTCGCACTTCCCGACAGTGGGACACCCTTCCTCTTACTTGCTTCCCTGATAGCTGTCATTTTCAAATATCCAAATATAATGTCAATCGACATCTTCTGATGCCGTCCTTCTCTATATCCTTTCCTCAAACCCTCCCCTATTTACTCTTTCTCCCACTCTCTGTAAACCTTTGGGTGCTAGTGGCACTCCTGCCTTGCTTGGGGTGGGAGGCCTAAACAAAATTAAAATGAGAGATTTTTGTATATATTTTAAAGTAAAATATAAAATTACAGTAACTATGCTATTATTATTTCGTCTTTCTCCAGGTTCCACTTTTATCAAAAAGTTCAAATTTGGATTATTCTTTCTACAATATATTTTGCTAAATTATGAATATTTTGTATGAGAAACATTATATTTTTTCGGCATTCAGTAAAGTTTTGATATTATCAAAATTCACAAATTTGTTAAAGTTTATACAGTTTCTAAATGTTAATTTAGCACTGAGTAATGTTGGTAGCAAAACCTATGTAGCTCTGTTTGTAGAAAAAAGAATTGTGCCATTACTCTAGTATTTTTATGTTTGTTTTTCATTCATTTAAAATGGCAAAAGTGAGGCAGCTAAGAATTGAGGTGATGGAATAAAATGAAATTTTATTTACGAAAGTCGACTCTGAAAGAAAAATTGTCAAGAATTTGAAGATTTCAAGGCACAGGCTGCAATGGAATTGTTGACTAAAACAAAAAAACCCCCAAAAAACAGGAGCACCAAAAGTGACAACTGCTGCTGAATATAATCACTTGATCATTGAGAGCAAAAGAAATAGAAGGAAAACTGCCCTAGAGTTGAGAGCTGAACTTAATTTCCCTCGACGGCAACCTGTGTCGCTCTTAACTCTTAAAAATAGACTTAGATCAGCGGCGCTCAGTGGCTGTATAGCAATCATGAAAACCATATTATGGAAGGTTACTAAGCAGAAAAGATTGTTATCTACTGACATGAACTAGTATGGGATGAATTGTATAGGAGTTTTTGAAGAGAATACGCAAAGCGTGAGAGTGAGCATTTTTGGGGCTTGAAGAATGGTTGGTAAGGTCTGCCATTTATTTGTTGTCAATAGAATGCCAAGAATTTGAAAGAATTGAAAAGGCAGTAATTAACGTAGTTTATGGTTTTATAGAAAAAAATATAATGCTGTTGTACTTATGTTAGTTAAGGGCTTAGTTTTAGGCGGATTAGAAGAAAATACAATGTAGTTATTGAAAATTTATTTTTTATTTAAAAAAATTACAAAATGTCTCATTTTAAGGTGTTCTTTTTTTTTTTTTAAAGAAATGCAGGGTCAACCCAAAGTTATTGTATATATATATATATATATATATATATATATATATATATATATATATATATATATTAATTTACAAAAAGTTTTTACCAAGGCGTTTCGCCCCTGAGGAGCTTTATTGTAGTAAATATGGAGATTGTATTCATACTTATATAAACCTTTACCTTGAAAAAGTCCTCAGAGCAAGAAATGCACTAAGGAAAAAAAAAAAAAAAGGAACCTGGCCCGTTTGTCATTTACAAACACATACACGCGCGGGCACACACACACACAGACACACACACACAGACACACACACACAAACACACACACACACACACACACACACATATATATAAGGAACATAGAAGTCAACACTTAGAGGCGACAGTCTGTTTCGTGATATATGCAATCGTCAGGCCATATATATATATATATATATATATATATATATATATATATATATATATATATATATATATATATGGCCTGATGCGAGTAAATACATATGCTCTAAAGAAAAATCAGCGAAATATGTTGAGCCGCGAATGCTGCAAAACGAATAGGCGTGGGCTCACATTATGTGTGGAAAATTCAAATCTAAAATATATATATATATATATATATATATATATATATATATATATATATATATATATATATATATATATATATATATATATATATATATATATATATATATATAAAAATATATATATATATATTATTTAGATTTGAATTTTGCCGAAAAATATATATATATATATATATATCATTAATATTTGAATTTTATATATATATATATATATATATAAAATATATATATATATATATATATATATATATATATATATATATATATATATATATCTCATTTAGATTTGAATTTTAATATATATATATATATATATATATATATATATATATATATATTTTAGATTTGAATTTTTCCGCACATAATGTGAGCCCACGCCTATTCATTTTGCAGCATTTGCGACATAACATATTCGCTGGTTTTTCTTTAGAACATATGTACTTGTTATTTGCGGAAGCCCAGAATATTTGAGTGTTTTTCTGAAGAACATATGTACAAATTATTCGCTGAGAATTCCCTCGATTCGCGCGTTTTTTTTCGATAGAACATATTTAAAATATTCTTGTATTATTTTCCTGCTATTTAGGTGAATTAAAGCATATAACAGTTCATTTTAGGGTAAACATTGGCAGAATTATACAAAAAACAAACGCAAAAACATGCGTAGTGCTTGGGCTTTGTTCTTAGTTATGGGTTGCGGCTGGGGTCTTAAAAGTGGCTTATGCTATGTCTGGGGGTTTCATCACAGTTCTGTTTTTAGAAAATGTTTTAAACTTTATATTCTATGTCTTGTTACATATATTTTATACAGTATTTTCAATGGTTGTGTCGATCTATGTGTAATAAAAAATGATTATTTTATGAATGAGAGATAATTTACGCTAAGTGTATGGTCACCAATACTATTTTTCAAAAATGTATTTAAAAGGGTCTGAAATGTTTCTAAGGTGTTTAGGATGAAAGTTTAAGTTATAGGGGGTTTTTAACAATGAAAATAGGTAAGTATAAGTACTTTTTAGTGGGGTTACAAGTATTCGCTGATTCTAACGATTCGCGGCCTGTTCTGGTGCCTAACAACCGCGAATAAGGGGGACTCACTGTACATATTATTATTAATAAAGTTATTATTATTTCAAACCTTATATTTTAATGGATACACGTGTTTCAGTAGAAAACTTTGTTTTTAAACATTGTGATTTATATCTAGAATATTATGCATTTGACTGTCTTAATGAAGGATTTCTAGGTTTCAAACTTATATCCTCCTGTCGGGGAATGCTCTCTCTAGATACGCAGGCTGAAGTTCAACGAATCAGACGAGTCCTAGATCTCCTGTGTACGCAGGCGCTTAAAGAACGGAATTATGGGCCTGCGGTATCATTTCCCGATTTGTACTTAAGGTTTATGGCTATAGATCTCCGTTATGCAGTTATGTTAAAAAAAAGAAGAAAAGCGGTAAAACGTAAGTGAAATTATTACAGCTCAGATAGAATGAACTCCCAAGGCTATTTTCCTAGATAACTGTAATCGCTTGATATATCCACGTGATACTATCAATTTTGATAAAAGAAATACTGTTAACAAATCTCTCCGCTTTTTTAGTTCTTAAAGTAAGCAGAACATAAAACGAAATAAAGGTGATGTATGGTTTTATTTAATATATATCAAGAAGATTCCAAGAAGATATGCCTATAATCTATAATTTACCTAGCCTACAAACACCCACATACACATATAATTATATATATATATATATATATATATATATGTATATATATGTATATATATATATATATATATATATATATATCTATATACACACACACACACACACATATATATATATATATATACATACATATATATACATATGTGTGTGTGTGTGTGTGTGTGTGTGTGTGTGTGTGTGTGTGTGTGCAAATATATAGAAAAAATAGGGAGAACCGTTAGGGTAATAATCCAATGTTCTTAAGTATTTTTGTTTTATAGTTTAAAAAACAGTGCTCAATACATAAGTAGAGCATAAATTATACTTTTCTTTGAATCACATTTTTAAAAAACTAATATATATATATATATATATATATATATATATATATATATATATATATATATATATATATATATATATATTACAGAGAGTTATTTATAACTTGAATCAATTATCAATATTAATGCAATTATTGGCTTAATCTTATTTTTTGATTCAAGGTATGATTAACTCTTTGTAATATAAAATATATGCTGCCTATTTTTATGTTCATATATATATATATATATATATATATATATATATATATATATATATATATATATATATATATACAGAAATAGGCATTAGATATTTCATATACAAATATGTGCACATATATGCAAGTTTTTGTCCTTTCTTAGAGTTATATGCATACTCAGGCATACAGTCATGCACTTAGAAATACATACACACACGCACACGCACACACAGATACACACAAACTGACACCGACATACACGCACGCACACACACGCGCACACATACATAGTCACACACGCACACACACACACACACACACACACACACATATATATATATATATATATATATATATATATATATATATATGCAGAGCGTGTGAAGAAGAAACACAAATTAAATATTCAGAATACAAACGCTTACGCACTCATAGCGATATATTTTTCACTTACACATGCTGAGAAAAGAATATTCAACTTAAAAGTAATTTGATGGAACATTTGCCTGAGGCGGAAAACCCAGGGGGAAAATTCACTTGAGTTGCATTTATTTTACTTCGTCTTTGGTGTTTATGATTTCGTAGAAAGTGAAGAAAGTCTTTTGAACATTTTAAAAGGAAACGCTTTGTTAGATTCTCTGTATGCCTGAAAGAATTTCTGCCCACGTCAAACATTGATTCTGAAGGCATATACTGGTTCCTTCACCTCTCTTGCTGGCGTTCCTTTTCATATAACACAGACACACATATATACATATAAATAGTTTTTCATTAATGAATCTTTGATTGGATACCATGAATAAGGGATTTATTCTTCTTCTTATTATTATTATTATTTCCTTGGATTTGGTAGCGTACACATTTCCTTCTAGGTCCCAACCAGAGACCTAAGGTCAGAAATGGTTTCATGACATTTTCCACTGATTATTTTTGCAAAAAATAATAACAAATATCACACATATTTCACATAGATAAAGCACTTCGTATTATGATCTGTACTTGTGAGACATTTTTTTATTTCTTTAAGGCATAGGCTAACAAGAATCCGTTCAACGTGTCTACCGTAAGCTTTTGTAATCAATCTGAGGAATATAACTGGAATTATTGATGTCCTCATGTGTCACATTTGTTAAGATTTCCACTTCAAGATCCTTGTATTTAGAGAGTTTTTAGAAGATCTTCAAAGATACATTACAATCTTCAAAGTTTGGCATGTCAATAATAAAGAACATTCTACTCTTGTGTTCATAGTTATTATTATTATTATTATTATTGTTATTATTATTCCTTCGATTTCTGGTGTGTACTCATTTCTTTCCGGATCCCAACCAGAGACATAAGGTCAGAAATATTACCATGACATAAAAAAGCACTTATCTTACATAGATAAAACCCTTCGTAAGGTATGGGTTGTACTCGTAAGAACAATCTTTTGTATTTCTTTAAGGCATAGCATACCAGTATTCCCTGCTATAAGTCTATTGGAATCTTTTCCAAACAATCCGAGTGCTCCAACTATAACAGGGATTGCTGATGTTCTCATGTGCCAAATTTTTGTTTGAGATTTCGTTGCAGTCTACAGAGACTGCTATATCAATAAGGAGGCATTTTTGTTTGTTTGCGGTCTCTAAGAATGATATCAAGGCGATTAACTTTGATTGTTCTGACTGCGTGTATTGTGTAGTCCCATAAAATTGTTACAAGTCACCGGATCTGGGTGGTGTTCATAGCAATTTCTTTCAGTTTCCCTTTCGTAGAAGTTGCATATTTTGCAGTATAGAAACTCTGTCATGCCGTGTTTTATATTCAGTTAGTGCCACTACAGTAATTATTATTATTATTACTATCTTTTGCACTGTTTTAGTTTTCAGTAGACTATCTTGCATTACTGGTGTTCTCCATCAAGTCATCTCATTTTTCTTATAATATTTGCAGTAGCAAGCAATGGAAACTCTTGAAGCGTTTGGTACTAGGTTTTTCAAATTTTCTTACAGTAGGTCTTTACTGTTATTAACATAGATCCCATTTTCCCATTGATAACTGGGATCTGCTGATTTCAATACGGAAGTCAGTGAATTCCTAAGATTGTTAATTTATGTAAAATTGATGTTATGTTTCACATTAATAGCGTCGTCAATACAACTCTCTTTTTTGCTTCTTCATCCAAGACAGTGGTTTTTGGTTTAGTGACTTATATAATACGCTATATAAATGCTTTAAATTCCTACAAAATCCTAGCTTGATCGTTTTTGATCACCTCCACTTATTTGTGGAGGTACATTTTCAAGCCCGTACTTCTTATGTAGGTACAAATATATTACAAGACATAACGCTTTCTGCATTCCTCATGACGTGGTTAACATTTTCCAACTTCTTTCAGAAAAAAAAAAAAAGAAAAAACAAGTCCCCCACCCTCAAGTAGTGCGAAAAATAATCTGGTAAAAACAATTAAAGAAGAGACATGGGACACAGAAGAAGACAATTGGCTTTGGATATATATTTTTTAAGATAGTAGATGACAGAAATCAATTTGTCCGAATCGTGTTGGTGGTAGTTTTCTTCCTGATAGAATTAGTAGTCTTTTCTGTGTCACGTTTCAATTCTAATGAACCCTTTGTTTCAATGGCTTTTCTGGGCTTCACAAACTGTCAATGTATCATCATTGCTGCTCTCACTATTAGATTTCTTTTAGTATCCACTTCCTGTAATCTTCTTGGCTTAAGGTTTCTTCTGATACAAGGTTGTTGATTTCCTCACATATGTAGGGGATTATCTCTCCGCTGTATATAAGATACAATTACAAGGCTCTGCTTCCAATGGCTACACGCTCGTCAATGCTGAAAAGGCCTCTATATCCTGCTTTTCATAGTGTGTAAAGAGGATTTGCTCTTTAGTGCAGGGTACTATTCTCATAGAACAATATTCGTATCTTTACACCCAGTATTTGTAACTCCTTCTTTGTCCGCACAAACACTCATACACTATAGATGACCACAGATAGAGCGCAGACATTAATGACAGTTATAATATTATGGGCATTCAACTTAGATTCAAAAGATGCTCTAACCTTTTCCCGAATATCTCTGGAATAAATGTTTTCTTTTTTTTTAATCATTGCATCACAAGTATGATAAAATTGTCACTAAGATTCAAACTGAGAATGAAAGAATATGAGAAAAACATTATTGAGGAGATAGGGAAATAAAAGAACCGGATTTAAATGAGACAGAAGATGACGTTGAGTTTGTATTTACTTTTATGAAGATTATATTTGACGGGAAAAAAAGAATCCGGAGTAGAATTTCACAAGCGGGAAGTGAAACAGAAGTAATTATTAGCATAGAAATAATAGTTATAACTAGCAATATCAAAAGCAAATTATGAGGCCAAACTTTGTAATGTAGTACTGCTCTTGAAGTCGAATTGCCAAAGTGGAAAACACATCAAAACAATTACCATGAAAGTATTCAAAGAAAATTCACACTACATAACGGCGATGAGAAGGTGACTTAAGACGCGAATCAGATAAAGACAGAGAGCATTACTGATTCTTCTTTGAATGCTGTCAAGAATTTCTAGATACATCGTAGAAGTATCAGACACATATATTCGGATTGCACAATGCACAGAAGAAAGACAGACTTATAGAGTTCTCAGACTATCTTGCATTACTGGTGTTCTTCATCAAGTCGTCTCATTTTTCTTATAATATTTGCAGTAGCAAGCAACAGAAACTCTTGAAGCGATGGGTACTAGGTTTTTCAAATAAGACTTTACATTTATTAGCATAGATCCCGTTTTGCCATTGATAACTGGGAACTGCTGATTTCAAACCGGAGGTCAGTGAATTTCCTAAGCTTGTTAATTTATGTAAAATTGATGTTATGTTTCACAGTAATAGTGTCGTCAATAAAACTCTCTTTTTTGCTTCTTCATAAATGAAAGTGGTGTTTTGTTTAGTGGCTTATGTAATATGCTATATAAAAGTTTTGAATTCCTACAATATCCTGGTTTGGTCGCTTTGATCACCTCCACATATTTGTCGCGGTAACTTTCCTCGTCCACTTCAAGCCCGTACTTCCTATGTAGGTACAAATACAGAGGAGATTACAAGACACTGCATCACGCATCCTGCACAAGCATTCCACAAGTGATAATGATGTGTTTAACATTTTCCAACTTTTTGCAAAAAAAAAAAAAAATCAGGTCCCCCTCCCTCAAGTAGTGCGACGGAGCCACTTAGATGCAAGTAATTACCGGGCGGCAAAGAATCTGTCGCGGAAAACCGTCTAGGATGGCAGAGTGTAGCAATTTTACTAGCAGTAGATCTAGCAAATTTATTCGAGAGATTCTTTCCACTACATGTCAATTAAAAACGTGAGACCGAGAAGACAAAATGGGTTACTCTTTTAAGGTTACTAGTCGTGCGTATATCGATAAACTACATCAGCAGCAAAACCTCTCATCTGGTGATTGGCGGTTCTGAGTATCGTCGAACCATCTCTTAATTGCTTTTGTTCCAGGGTATGACATGACTTGGCGTGGTAGTACCTGTTACGGTCCCAGCTATGGGCAAATATGAACCCTCAAACAAAACACTATGAAAATATAAAAATAAATTTTATAGTAAAAATACCAGCAATACATTTTATATAAAAAAGAACAAAGGATACATATTTATAGTAAAATGAACAAGAATACATTTCTACAACAAAATTGAACAGCAATACATTTTAACCGTAGTTTAAGGCATACAATTACGTTCAAAATATATTTAGTTGAAGCAATTAAATTGTGTTCAAATTATTTAGAGTTCGGCATTAAATAACCCATAGAGGATGATATGTTGCCAAACAAAATCAACCAACCCAAATCAAACTTGAGTTTACCATCAAAACTGCTAAAAGAAAGTAGAATAGGTTTTTTCTAAGACCAGTAAAACAGGGTAGTTTCGTTTCTCAGGCGTTAAAATAAACAAGGAATTTCTTATACCTGTTACCTAGAGATTGGATATCATTTTTGATATCTGCGATAAATCTGACCTGATATACATGGTGTCTCAAAATAATGTATACACTCTTAGAATCGTTATAACTTATTCAATTTACGTATTTTGACCATAAGATTAATACAAGAGAAAGAATACACATTTAAAGAATTTGAGAAAAAAAGAAAAAAAAACAATTAACTTTAATAAGATAAAAGCTATTTGGGTCGATGGCAGAATATTCATATAATGATGAATTCACATCAAGTGCTCAAACTGATGGCCGTTCTGTTCAATACACTTTTCATATCTTGAAGAAATAGACCTACAAATGTCTAGTATCATTTCCTTTGATATTTGAGCACATTCTTCTTCAATTGCTACTCTCATTTCAGCAATTGTTTCAGGTTTCCTGCTGTAAACTTTGTCTTTTAGAAACTCCCACAAAAAGAAATCAAATGATGTAAAATCTGGTGATCTCGGTGGGTATTCAACTGTCCCTCTTCTACCAATCCATTTGTTTTGAATATTTTCATCCATTTAAGTTCTCGCATCACGCTAATGTATTATTAATTATTAATATTTAAAGAGTGTATACATTATTTTGAGACACCCTGTATAATACTACTTACGATGAGACTTACAAGAGAAAATACTTTTATCTTCAGCAGAATTCAAGAATAGATGACGCTGAGATGGTCATTGGCGAAAACTCCCAAGGAGTCTCCAACTTCAGAATGCCAACTAAAGAATACGAACTCCATTATACCAAATAATTTTAACCAGTTTCTGCTCACTCAGCAAGGGTTTATCCTGTTGATACTTCAATCCCTCTACTCATTACTTTTTCATTCCATCGTCAATACAGCTCACGTTGATATTCCAAATTCTACATAAACATCCTTGTAGTAGATGTTTGATCTTTGCATCTGGAAGAGAATAAGTTCCTTAGCAAAGTGTTTGAGATCATCTATAAACAATAGATCGTTTCTAGCATCCTCAGATTTGTTCCTATTAAATATTAATGCATTTTTCATCCAACACCATTAATAATGGCATCAGAGAAAACATGAAGTGTAAGAAGGAAAACGAACAAGCCAGAAACAAACCCAAAGGAGTTAATCGCAATCGTATAATTTTGTCTTGCAGGAAGGGCATTCTGGTTTACATAAAACTAATTACATTTTTAGCTTCACCAAACATCATTATTCACTTAACTGCCCATGAATTGAGAATTATATCACAAGCCTTCTTCAAGTCAATTCAGGCCATATGTTGGTTCTTCATCGCCTGAGATACGAAGCAAAGCTTTGTCAATGACAAGTTGGTCTTTAATTCCCAAAGATCTTTTTCAATAAACTTTTACCTAGTTTGATAAGAGATATCCGCAGTTTCATTTTCCTGATATTATGCTGAATTATTCTGAAAGAAACAAGCATTTCCAAACTGATGTAAATTGGTTTTAACGAATGTTGCTCTCCTGTCTATAATCCATTCAGAAAAAAATAACTATTTGCAACACACCTACTAAATTATTGTCGAATTCTAATACGCATTTTGGAAAAAAAAAACACTTCACCTTAAATCTCCGAATGCTACCTGGATGAGGGGGCTTTCATGTTTGTCAGATCTTCAACATACTTCGTCATGATATTAATATCTGTTTGTTGTGGTATGTGCTGTAGGTCGGCTGCAAAATCTCGTATACAATGGGGACTCTCTAGTATTATGAACAGATTGTCTTCCGGTGGGACTGTGACGCCGTCACCTCCAGAAAGGGATTGTTAAAAAAATTTCTAGTTAACAGAATAAACAGTTTTATTCGAATCATTATTTTCTGTCCGTGTATCACTTGATACTATTTGCATTTGCTGCTATCATCTGTTTCGCTCTTCCATAGTAAGCCTGAAGTGTTCGAGCTTCATTCTTTGGAAGTTTAGATTTTCCACCATCTTGGTTCTTTTTCCCTCGAGAAGAATCTTTCTAGACACATTGTCCACCAAAGTTCTGTTCTCTTTTTCTATTCGCCTTAGATTAGCTGCTAATGTTTCTCTTGGGAAATACCAATAATTAGAGTAAACTTAAGTCGTACCTTTTCCAGGGGAATAAGGCTGATAAAAGTATTAAAAACAGAAAAATAGCGTTAAAAACAAAGAAAAGAGTACTGAACTCTTACGTAATATCACTCCTCCTATATGGCGGTTAATGCTGTACAACGTCATCACAAATTAAGAGACTTCAAGACAATGAAATGTGGTTCTCCAGAAAGCTACTGAGAATAACATGGACTGATCATGTGAGCAACAACGAAGTTCTACAGAGATTCAAGTCAAATTATTCAGTTGAATTTTCTAGGTCACATAATCAGGTATGAAGTGTTGGATAATTTGATTATCACAAGACAGAATGAAGGTAAGAGAGACAGAGAAAAGCAACGTATAACTAACTACCTGGCAGTTTTGAGTGAATGGATGGATGAATAGTTTTGGAGAGAGAAGACAAAAAGAGAAAAAAACTTATGAAAAACTCCAAAGGACAGGGAATTGTAGCAATCGATGATCACCAATGCCCTGATGGAATACATAGAACACGAAGAGTAAAGCTGATTGGATAAGTATTTGAATTCGACACACCGATTCGAAATCTCTCGCTTTTAAGATTTACACTACTTGTACATGTATGAATAGAAGAAAGACTTTTCAGATAACCAGAATTTTCTAATATAAAAAGCGTATTTTTATTTCCTTTGCTCGTTGAACCCAGCAACGCCATATTTTGGGAGATTACAATTTTCCTTCATGAATTACTAATTTATTGTCATATTTTTGGCGCCATATAAGCGTTCAGCTTTTCAAAGTTTTCATATTTCGCCGATAAGATTCTCCTCTGTTACATTACTTATTTTATTTGTTCACTAACTTTCCTTTTTAAGACGTAGCCGGCTTGTACAGCCAAACCCACCACCGACCAGATTAGTCTTTCTGTTTTAGTTAAATCCGATCTTAACGCCTGGATTTAATGGCAAACTTAGATCTTAAAGTAACTTTTCATCTTCCTGGATTCTTGAGATTTAATTATTATAATTATCAAAATTCGATCAAAGAATGTAAGATTATTCTTTAAATTCAAAGCTAAAAACTTCTAATGATAGACACGCTGAGTTTAGAAATCTTAACTTCAATGAATCTAACCTCACCAATATAATTAAAGTTGTTTGCTTAGAGAAAATGACTTCTACATACTTCATAAAACTAAGTTAAAATGCCGTTATTTCCTTGAAGTAAAACTAGCAAACTGTTTCAAGTAATTATTATAGTTAAATTAACTATTAAATAAAAGTCAGCGTTCAGTGCACACGCCTCTACTTAAATCTAATATAAAAAGCGTATTTTATCTAAAATAAACACAGCTATTAAACGCAGCTGTCTGAGGTCAAATTTGACATGGGGAACATGTACATGGTAACAAATGGTTAAAAATAATTTAAAATAATTCCTAATAAAGAATAAGCGACTAAATACCAATGAACATGTGTTTCGTTTAATTCTGAATATTAGCCAATTATTTTCTATGCATTTTCTTCTACGTGCCATGTGACTTTAGGACATTGCCGACCATTGTTCTCCGCAATTCTTTGAAACTTTTAATATTTATTTGTTATAAATATTCTAAACCTTTTTCAGCCATATGTTTACTCAAAGAGGCTAGGTAGCTTATGTGTTATTTTCCCTTTGATTTCAATCTGTCCTGTCAGTGTCAAATTTTCCAAGGTCTCTTTCCTCCTCGTGTTCCCCAGAAATTAGAAATCCCTTTCCAAATGTTAATTATAATTTACATTTTTGCTGTCATTGTTTCTAGAACTTCATCGTATGTATAGTAATTAGTCAATATATATCTAAGCCTCTTCACATGTCAGTTCAAATTTATGTCATGGTATTCTGGTGGTAGTAATTTCTCATAGCGATGTCATTATCTTCATAATATTTTAGCTATTGCAAATATCATGTGATATTCTTTCATATTTTTTATATACATTTTTATGCAAATATCCGTCATTTCGTTGCCGGATCATTTATTCATAATTAAATACAATATATATCTGTGATACAGCGAAACAGTCTGTCTGTAGATGACAATATATATATATATATATATATATATATATATATATATATATATATATATATATATATATATATATATATATATATATATATATATATATATGCGCCTTTAGTATAAAACAGCCTGTCGCCTCTGAGTGCTGACTTCAATGTTCACTTTTATATTTGTATTTACATACGCTCTATCTCTGATATTGAGCACTTTATCTTATAAATATAGCACACTTTAAAACTATATTACTTCATATATATATATATATATATATATATATATATATATATATTCGACACTTAGAAGACTAAGAGTAAAGCTGGTTGGATAAGTATTTGAAGTCGACACTCCTACTTGAAATCCCTCATCTATAACGTTTAGACTACTTGCATATGTATTAATAGCAGAAAGAATTTTCAGATAACCAGAATTTGTATTTGTTAGTTGAATATATATATATATATATATATATATATATATATATATATATATAATTTTCGTCGATGAGTTAGACGTTAGATGTTAAGCCTCCATGAAGAATCGAAATCATTACGCAGAAATAAGACGATCCAGTTGACAAGTGCACAGCCATGTAATCATTTTTATATTTACCTAGTATGACTCAAGGCTACATATGTTGGGCGCTGAGTGCGAATTGCTGTCGGAACTGTCTCAATTATATTTATAAGTTTAGTTTTGCTATGTTTTATCGAATGTTACGCATATTGTCCTATTTTAATGGATCAACTTCGGTTGCTGACATATAAGAGTAGGAAGATTATACTGCGCCAATATTTAATTGGGCATATGTTGCTTGATTTACATAAACTTGTGCACTGAGCCCAGTGATTAATAATATTTACGTATGTTAAAGAGCGTCTTCTACACACACACACACACACACACACACACACACACACACACACACACACACACAGACACACACACAACTGTATAATCCCGACGCCGATAGAGATGTAAGGTTACATCGAGGAAGGTTATAGGTTTTAAGAAGCTTATAGCTTTTTATACATTGGCTAATAACTCACTAAATTTTTCTGCCACTGTTTTTCGTCTCTATATGTTTGAAGATCATATTAAAGCGTGAAATTTACAGTCACCATGCAGTTTGAATTCTTATGTTCATAGTGTTTGTAAATTCTCTTCCAACTCAACGCTCGACTCATCCGGTGTAACCACACCCGGTTTTCCCCCAAGAACCGAGGCTCTATTGAGAGAGTTGCACGCAACCCCATCGTTGGAATTGGACATCATCTCAAAATTAGATTCCCATAACGCTAGGGTTGGCGACAAGATACTAGCCATTGTCTTAAAGATATATGCTCCTGAACTAGCTCCTGCCCTTTCCAATTTATATAACTACTGCCTCAATGAATCTTGCTTTCCAGCCTGTTGGATGTCCTCATCTATTGTACCTATCTTAAAAAAACTCTGGAGACACTTCTGACCCATCTAACTACCGACCAATTAGTCTCCTACCACTCTTCGGCAAAGTCTTTGAAGCTTTAATCAACACCGAAGTGGTTAATAACCTTATATCCCACGATCTGCTCTCTGATAAGCAATATGGTTTCCGCTTTGTCCGTTCTACAGCTGATGTGCTCCCGATCATAACTGAAATTGTTTACCAATCAATCCACAATAACGGAAAAGCTGGTGCTGTGGCTCTAGATATCTCTAAAGCGTTTGATAGAATCTGGCATGCCAACATCCTTTGTAAGCTTAAAGGATATGGAATTTCAGGTCGATTATTTGACTTAATACGATAATTCCTGTCAAACCGTGTAATGAAGGTCGGCCTTAACAGATTCTCCTCCTGTCCTTTTCGCACCG
>CAHIKZ030000485.1:35000-57500 GCA_903632075.3 Acanthosepion pharaonis
AAGCAGGAGGTGTTCTGATGGGAACCAATGTTTCAATGTAATATGGTCGTAAGCCAAGACGTATATGAGTATGTTGAAGCAGCAGCAGTAGCAGCAGAAGAAGAAGAAGAATTAGAAGCAGGAGGTGTTCTGATGGGAACCAATGTTTCAATGTAATATGGTCGTAAGCCAAGACGTATATGAGTATGTTGAAGCAGCAGCAGCAGCAGAAGAAGAAGAAGAAGAAGAAGATGATGATGATGATGATGATGATGATGATGATGGCACTATTTCAGTTGCCTATTCACAAAGGCCCATTTAAAAAAAAACATCACTTCTTGAAATTGTCTGTGACTGTGCTTGTTTGCGCAATATTTGTTTTGCCGTTTCCAGATGATACTATTCCTTCTTTTCCTCCTCCTTCTCCAACTCCTCCCCCTCCTCCACGCTTTTTCCTTGATGAATAATTCTTGTTCCACACTGAGGCTCGTTCAATGAATGAGTGATTTAATGAATGGAGTTCAAACTATAAATGTTAAATTTTAAAAAGAAACACCGTATGATGGCGCGAGATCGGACAAACAGAAACAGTGAGAACAGTGACGACGAAGAAATGCATAATTCATGTTCGGTGACAGATGGCCTCGCAAATTATGACACCAAAAAGAGGAAAAAAATGAAAATTTTAACACCTAAAGCAACATTACATAAACAGAAGTAGAGAGAGCACTCAAATAATTTTTATTAATTAGCTAATTTCATTTCAATTTTCATCTAGAAAGCAATCATTTGAAATAAAATTAACACATATGAAATTAAAGTTTGAGAAATTATTAAAATTTCAGTGCGTTAATCATTTCAATTGTATTTAACAAATTGACTCTCCTTTATTGCTTATGAAACATGTCCTTTGTTTCTATCTATCTATCTATCTATCTATCTATCTATCTATCTATCTATCTATCTCAGTTTATTCAAATCTATCTATCTATCTATCTATCTATCTATCTATCTATCTATCTATCTATCTATCTCAGTTTATTCAAATCTATCTATCTATCTATCTATCTATCTATCTATCTATCTATCTATCCACACACATATATATACACATATATACATATGTATATGTTGAACTATTTTACCTATTGCAATATGTTTCTATCTCTCTATCTCAGTATATTCAAATACATATATATATATATATATATATCGATCCTTTATACCTTTGGCAATGTCTCTCTCTCTCTCTCTCTCTATCTATCTATCTATCTATCTATCTATCTATCTATATATATATATATATATATATATATATATACCGAGGGTGAGAGTAAAATTGTCCGAATCTTGCAACCTCATGCCATAAATGTTCATTTCACAAAATGTTTAATGTCTAAAATTCCACTAAACTCAGATAAGACGTTTAGCCTTTTTGACCCCATTTGTCGCAAGAATTACTGAAAAACCTGAGTTATTCAGCTAGAAACAGAAGAGGTTAAATCCTTTCGTATCCGCCAATATGTTTTCCTCAATGTGCAATGGAGAAATGAAAAAGATCATTCATGACGCCTGTAATGGTATCAATATTCATAATCTGGCTTCCATCCTGAAAGTACAGTCAACAACCATCCAGAGAATAGTAAATAAGTTTTCAAAAGCGAACAGGTTAGAAGAAAACTCTATCATGAGTTTACAATAGCGAGAATGATCATAATTTCAACTTAGTGTTAAATACGTTCTTATTGTTCAGAGTCCAATAGCGTTGTAAAAACCTCGGAGAATTCTAGTAAGTTATCGTTAATCATTTCTAAGATACAATGGTACAAATCTTAATCTAACAATTGTTCAATTTTACTGTTACAAAGGGGTATATATATATATATATATATATATATATATATATATATATATATATATATATATATATATATATATATATATATGATAATAATAATTTTTAAATAAATAATTATACTTGCTCTAATCTGTACTGAGCACTCTTTTTTTAACAATAGTAAATGTTGGTTTTGGGAATTTATTCTTTATTCACCTTTTTTCATATATATATATATATATATATATATATATATATATATATATATATATATATATATATATATATATATATATATATATATATATATATATATATATATAAGAAAAATACAGGCGGTGTAATGTTTAGTAAGATTCTCTCGCTAGAACAATTACGACTGAGCAATGAGTTCGATCCTCACAGGGCGCCCCATATTTTCCGCCTTGTGCCACATCTAAGCTACGCTTGGAAAATCACTATCAGAAAAATACAGAACTCTAATTTATCAAACTGGAATTACGCTTTTTGGCAAAACGTCCGAGTATTTTGTCGTGTTCAGTAATGCAATGGCTGATTGTGTAACTGCATTCGGTTTGACGGCCATGTTCGAATTCCTTTATTTCGAGTGGATGGCAATTTGAAGTGCGGGCAGCGTGGAATTTATCGACGCTCGAACCTAAATTTCGGCCTAGTCGTCTATTGCATTTAGCATTCTATACGTGTACAATCGGTTCGTGCAGCCTACAGCTTTGGGTGAAATAAACATGGCTACCAGGAATTTTTGTCTTCCGTAATAAATACTCAAGAAGTACAACTCTGAATTCACAACTGTATAGAAGGCAAAAAAATCCATTTTTTTCGTTCACAGATAATCGAGAAAAAGAATATGTGGGCAGCCATTATAGCCTACTATCAAAAGGGATATAAAATAAAATAAAAATTCTTGAAAGAAAATAAATCTACTATCGAGAATATGAGGGACATTGTTTCCAAAATGTTCTTGATACACAATCGCTATTGATCTTTTCTGTTAATTCAACCAAATAATCTAAAGTTACTTATCGTAATGCTTAAATCATGCATCCATTTTTTTAATTAAATCTTTGTTAATCTTTTGAAATTCCGAGTTTTAAAACAAAATTTGTTTTTTTTTTTTTTATAAAACTGATGGCACGCTTTTGAAATGATAAATTTTAAATTACATTTTGTTTAGCATGTCTTGCAATAACTCCAACCGTTAGAATAAAAAATTGCCAAATATCAAGGAGTAATTAAAATTTTGTAAGTTCGGATGATATCACGGTGCAAGGAATTTTTTTCCAATTTTAAAAAATAGAAAGAAATCTGTATTAGACGTGTTTATCGGAGTTAGCGCGAACGTCGGCCCCTACACTCAGAAATAACGCACATATGGGACGATCGCAAAGGGCAACTCATATGGAATGTAATGGAAGGGTCTCGCTCTGGGAGAATTTCGTATGTATTTTAGTAAATATAAATTGTTTCTATATTGGGGTAAATTAATATTTTGGAATGAATTAACAGAAAAAATCCTTACATCCACTTTGCTGTTCATATTCTGATTACGTTATTTTGAGCAGATATCCCTTCGACGGAAAGGTAGTGTAATTCTTACTGGCAGCAAGGAAGGCTCAAATTTCAACGGAATCTTTTGCGTTTAAATTTCGGCACATTCTTAATTTTGTTGCTTGTAAAAAATTTTCATAAATCTTATAATGTTTCAATCGTTAGAGTTTTTATTTTTTTTAATCATGTATCCGTTTTGTCTCTTCTTTAGAATATGTTACTGCTTCTGAGCTCTTAAGCCATAACAAATTTGTTCAAGATATGCACAATGTTTAGTATTAATGCAGTTGTGGACACCGATCAATCACGGAATTCTATGGTCTACTGGTGTGGCATAGTCATACTTGTTGTAGACGCTTACTCAGGCATATTTCTTCGGTAACAAGGCTGGCAACCTGTGATTTATACTAAGAAGTTAAAGTTAACAGAGAAAGTTAACAGTTTAAGATTGTAGCGATCAGGGAAAAATCCTCTTGAGAGTCTGTTCCATAGGGCAGTGGTTCGTAGGAAGAAGCTGTTTGAGTGGAACTTACTTTTCGCTAAGGAAATACGAAAGGAATGTGGCTGGTTTGCTACTATGTAAGTGGCATGGCGGGTCCGAGCCGTGAAAGTTAGCAGAACCAAAGAATGTAGTTTGCCTGAACATTTTCCATGTTAATAGCGGTAGATCAGAGAGAGACTCGCCACATCTTGCATATGAGAGAGGTTGGAATGTGGAAAATAAATGAATAAATCTCAACCTGTTCAAGATTTTTTTTTAGCATAGAACGTTTACATCCAGTCAGTTCAATTGTAAGATGGGACCTTGGCGCCAATCTAATCGTACGCTTAAATTTGTAAAGTCAATGAAAGATGAAAGCTCATTGGAAATTTTACCATGAAAATGTTTATAGAGAAGGCATTGCGAAGCTAGGTTACGGCGACGGAAAAGTGACTGAAAGCGAGATGCAATGTCAGGACCAATAACATTGCAGATTATTCTTTATAGTTTATCATAGCAGGAGCTCACCGCTACTTCAGTACATGAACAGAGTTGCACAGTATTTTTAAAGCATAACTCAAAATAAAGCACATTAAGAAATTCATTTATTGTTAATCTTATTTCTTCTTTTAAGATTGCTTAGATTATTTTTATATTTTACGTCTAGTTTATATATTTAATCAGTCAGTTGATCTTGTTAATCTGTCTATCCTTTTTCTTTCTCTCCTAACTTCTCCTCATTATCTCCTTCTTATCATTTCACTCTTTCATTTTTTCCCCTTTTCAATCCTAATTCTCGCCATCTTAACCACTTTTCGTTATAACCTGTTTTTGAGAGATCTTCCACTATTCTCTGAATATCTCATTCGCCTTTTACTTTTATTTTCAAAATTGTGTCTGTGAAATTCTACTTTTTCAGCTTTTCCTTTTCCACATCGTCTCTCATTCATTTGTTTACTTCCGAACAAAGAACTCAAGAAGAAGAAGAAGAAGAAGAAGAAGAAGAAGAAGAAGAAGAAGAAGAAGAAGAAGAAGAAGAATGAAAAGGAGGAAAAACGAAGGAAGATCTTTTCAGTTCGTATATGCGTGTGTCTGTAACCCTCCTGCTCGTGCGTCTATCACGGAAAAGTGAGCGGTGGGAGAGTGGTTTGAAAAGCACGCGTTCAACCTTCGTTAAATGCATCCGAACGACACGTCAGCAAAAGAAAAAAAAAAGAAAAAGAAAAGAAATAGCAATGAAGAGGCAACAAAAATTTGTCAATGACGCAACACGGAGAATGCCGTGCGTCGATATGTGATCACGTGATCGCTTCCGCCTTCAATTTTTTTTTTTATTAAACTCTTCTTTTTTTTCCTTTCTCGATTTGTCGTTGTCGTCGTTGTTATTGTTGTTGCAGTTATTGTTGCTTGTACGCGCTTTGAAAAGTGTCATTACCGACCACTCGGCAGCATTCCTGTGCGCATGCGCCAAAAAGTGACGCGCATAAGTACATGTTTGCAGTTGTCTAGATGCATACGTGTGTGTTTTTGTTTATATGCATGCGTGTACGTTTGTGAAATCATGTATTATCATATTACTCTTTAATAATATGTGGGATATACTTTTTCCTTTACGGACATAGAGCGAGATGTCTTTAATATTTTTACACGTTCATCTTAACAAAATTTGACATGAGGATAAAGTTGTTTTATAGTCAGTAAGAACTGAACCAAGAAGGATTTGAAAGAATTTTATAATCCAACTGCTGTTGAGAGGCATTTGTGTGTTAGGCTGCCAAATATATTAACACTTTAATTTCGGTAAAAAAAAACGTTTTTATTACAATATATTTATTATCTTACATAAATCATATATTTTATTATTGCTGAAAGTGGGATTACCTACCCTTGGTTTGCCAAGACGTCGTTAGATGGCGCTGCTAAACAGCGATAAAAACGGGGCGTTTCCTGCTCCTTCTTTCTTTTTCTTCTTCTCTTTTTACTTCTTCCCTCTCAGCATGCGGCAATAGCACTACCAAGATAGAACTCGTTCTCGGAATGGGTATATCTTTTTCAGGGTGACTGAACACACACGCATACAAGCACACACAATTCCGTGTAGCTAGATTTTAAAGTTTTCTTTCTTTACAGGTACTTTCGTATGACTAGGTTTATATTTTATTTCTTTTTAATCGTTCATTAGCTTATGTCTGTATTTATGAAATGCGGTATTTTAACTATTGACGCTATTTACCTTGTTCGGACTGTTGTCCCCATCTTCATTTTCATATTCCCAACTTTTTCGGCCGTTGTACGCTCCGACCTTCTTCAGGTGATATACAGGTTAGATTGTTCTAGTTCCACGTGACATGACTTTTCTGAATATTTTAGTTTCAGTTATTTTCCCTTTAGTCATTCATCTCTGTAAGTTTAGTTCATCTTTGTTGTGGCCAGGTATTGAACTCACAACTTTTAGGGTCGAGTCACTGGATTACTTCAACCAACGCTTTTATCCCCAAGAAGAAATAATCTAATGAAAAACTTGGACAGTTGAGTTACTACTAGCTGAAATTGAGATATTCAGGAAAAGGCATGGCACGTGGAACTAGATCAATCTACCCCGGTGAACGAAATAAATTCCAACGTATATTACCTGAAGAAAGCCGGAGCGTACAACGGCCGAAACGTCGTGGATGTGACAATAAAGATGAGGATAACAGTTCGAACAATGTAAATATTGTAAATAATAAGGGATATGTTGTTCATGAAATGAAACACAAACTGATTTCCCCCAATAGATTGACAGTGTAAGTCCTCAGATGATACAAGTGTGTCATCTTATCAGCTACAAAATAATGATACCAGATAATGTATAGTGAAATCGAATTAATTCTTTTTTATAACTGCCAATTCTTCTAAATTTTCTTTTGGCATTTTTCTTATTTAATCTCCGTTTTTAATGTCAAATGTGTCCTTGTAGAACCAGAACAATCACTTATTGTGGATCTGCTCCCAGTTGAATATTCCTGTTAAATAATATTATGGTCCTTATGTGTCGGTATATATGAAAGAGTTATGACTGCCTTTTATTTGTGTGATATTAATCTCTAAATCAAACACACACACACACACACACACACACACACACACAAACTTTTTTCGTACTGCTTCAAATATTATTTTGTGCATAAACATGTTTGAGTAGACACCATGATTTTTTGTCATATTTTAAAACAAATTAGGTCTACCGGCCTGCGCATTCGAGAGACTTAATAAGCAAAATGTACGATGCTACACGATCAAAACGACATCTTTCTTTTTATTAGAAATCACATTCTGATCTGGTGTTATTTAGACCGCTTGGTCACACAGCTCATCACAGGAGAGCAAGGTTCAACAATATATACTCTCTGGCTGAGGGGTCTCAAGCTGGAGGAAAATAACGGTAGTTGCTCTTAACCAGACTCTGCTTAAATTAAGAACACATCACCATAACTTTCGAATTAAGATCTAAAACAGATACATATTCACTGATATATTATGGTTCCATCTAAACTCGACATATCTTGAGGACAATTTTAATTAATAGTACTATCTCTACAGAAAGTTCTGGAAGACCTCAGCTGACTGTGTGTGCGTAGGCGCATGTTTGTGTGTGTGTGTGCGTGTGTGTGTGTGTGTGTGTGACAGAGAGAGACAGAGAGAGACAGAGAAAGAGAGAGAGAAAGAGAGAGAGAAAGAGAGAGTGGGAAATAAGTAGAAATGGGGGAAACCATCTCAGTTTTAACCCATTAACTGCCAAATTTTTTTAATGCGCATTTTTGGCCCAGACTGGTGTCTGAGGAGTTTATTTATTCCTTATGTTTAATTTCAGTAGTTACCATTGTTGTTTTTATAGAAACTAGAACATCAAATATATATGTGTATAAAACATCAAAATAAAATCGATTAGAAAAAATAAAAAAATACTTTTCAATATAGTCATTATTTTTCTACTCGTAAATTGTAAAATTACGACAAAAAGTGTCTTCTTACAGCTAATAATAAAAACTTTAAAGGCTTAGTGTGTAAAATATACCTCTTCAAATGCAACATATGTAAGCAATTCAATGTAAATACAAGAAATAGCATGTAGTGAGTTTAATTTTAACAGATCCCCAAATGGGGCTCATGGCAGGTAATGGGTTCAGGAAGAAAAGTTTTCGCCAGCTCTCACAGACTGGCTATACTAAAGTAGGAATTAAACGAAAAAGTTCACTTGACCACATGGAAGTAGATGGAAAAATAATAACATAATCAATACGTTGATATTCCACACAACATTAAACATATGTTTAGGAAGGAAACGAGATCAATATGAAAAAAAGATAAGACAGTGGATTGCAAAGCCTATTTTTCTGAAAAATAAGGCTAATCTTCGGTCAATGAATGCCAAATGCTATGTCTAGGAACACGTTTATTCTTACCATTACCAATCACCAAAGAATAATAGTTTGACAAATATTTTCTCAGTCATCAAATTACATTCTGTCTTATTTTGTTATGACAAACAGAAACACTTGACTATATCGTGAATTTTATTTATTATGTATTTACGCACATAAACTCCCATAATAAACGTAAGAATATATATATATATTAACTGCCCAGAGCAGAAAATATTCTGAGTGTCTGCGAGAGAAGAGTGGGAGTTAGGGAACCGCTAAAAAATGGGAGTGATAAAAGCCAACATAATGGTATTAGAAACAAGTTGTTTTTTTTTTTTTTGTTTGTTTTTTTCTTCACTAAATCTATATTACTACTTAACAAACACTTGCTTTACAAACAATAATTTTAATTTAAAAACTATCCACGAACGCAGTTTTTCCATTTCATTGTCCCAGGTTAAGAGGCAGACATTTGGAACTTGCTGAACAAAACGCGGTAAACGCCAATATCATCAGACAGACAATGCATGCAAGGGATTATTGAGCTAGGTTTTAACTATATTTCTACGGATGTTAATCTGACAAAATAAAATCTAAGAAAAGCGGATATATATATATATATATATATATATATATATATACACTCAGGGAATACTGAGATTAGCATCGCGTTTCAACACATTTCTCATGATCGAACGCAATCTTCAGACGTAAATATTAATATTCAAACAATAAATACACTCTCTCCGCTAAGTGGTGTGGTGACCTTAGTGCCCATTTTTACATTTATATTAACATAGTCTCTATGTCTGGTTTTGAGCACTTTAACCCATAAATATAGCACACCTTTATATATATATATATATATATATATATATATATATATATATATATATATATATATATATATTGGAAGGAAAATTCCAAGGTAAAATAAATTCTCATACAACCACTCATTCACCATACGTCTCTCACATACTAGCGCCACGTATTATTTACATTAATCATTCGGCCGATTTTTTTTGTATGCCAATGACATACTATTTAAGAACAGAAAAGCTCCCTCCTCTGCTAGTAAACAGAGCATGTTTAAGCTTGTGCTTCGGCTCCAGGAAGGCTTATAGACTTGAAAATATTTTTAACAACTAAGTACTGAGGTTACATCATATAAAAGGGTGAATTATATAGATAACTAATATTATGGTGTAATGACTCAGTATAATATTTTAGTCCCTATAAGTCAAGTCAATTAGGTGACTGTCCAAGATTTCTTGAACCTGTGGGTTGCCTTAAATTCGTTGTGGAATTTGTATTTTTCAGGGTATTTTTAGGGAAAACAAGTGTGTCTTGTAAGTCCATATATCCCAACATTCCCACTATTCCACCACCACAATTACTATTACCGCATGAGTCCACAATTATACTTCCTTCCCCCCAGCAAAATTTATACCACTGCATAAATACCAACAAGTATTATAAATTGGATTTTCTACCACTTATATATGCGCAATCGCCAAAAATTAGCAGATAACCGGCTTTAATATGATAACAAATCTGCATTAAAAATTAAAAAATAATAACACTTTTACCTACCATAGTCTTACACAGACCCCATCCTAAGTTAAAGCAAGAAAGGACGGAGAGAAGGTGTGTGAACGCGTGTACATACGTATATATATAGGTGCGTGTGTGAGAAAACATTATTCCGCGGACAAAATAGACGACCGATCTGTGCGTTGAGAAGAAGTTCGCTACACAATCCAAGATTGAATACAACGATCAATTGCGTACGTATGCACAAAACGATACATGGAAGTGCATATAGGCCCAGTCCCACATATATGTACATATATCTTTATGTTTGCGTGAGCGGCAACGCGTGTACGTGCATGTATGTATGTCTGCGTACGGATGAGTGGCGTTCCGACGACAATTTTTCCTCTTACTACCATAGGACACCGACATATGCAACCATAAATAAATCCAAAATTTGAAGAATTAATCAGTTTGTCTGACGATCACAGAGAGCTTGAAACCCAGGGCCCAAAACTCACACCAATCTAATTAAATACGTCAGCTCTATCATTGGTATTAAGCACTTTCCAATATATACCGCGCATATATAAAAATTGCATATATATATATATATATATATATATTGTTATGGGCTTGTTAGCGCCAGAAATAAAGACACAAGAGAGAAATTGAGTTAAATATATTAACAGAAACAGTAATACAAACATATACAAAAGAGAGTGTTGCTGCAAGAATGTTCGATCCGACTGTCAGAGCTCCCTGCTGGAAACTTCCCACTCCAAAAGGCAGTTCTTGCTCCTATTTATAGCTGGGAGAGTCCATGCGTACGTGGGTAAATTACTATAACACACACACACACACACACACACACACACACACACACACACACACACACACACACACACACATATTATAAATATTATTTATTATAATTTTATCATAGACAAAACCATTTTACTCACTGAAAAGATGCAACTTGGTTTCAGTGCATTTCAAATGAACTTCAACGGGTGAGAATCGAAAATTTTTATGAACAGTTCTGCTTGTAGGCAAGCCGTATGCTAAACGTCACTTCCTTTTTCCCATTTGTTTGAGAAGATAAATATACATAAAAAAAAATAAAAGATGACTGAGTGAAACAATGGTGCTTGTTGATATCTTTTTGGTGAAGAATGCATTGGGTGTTTAATGTTGACAGGTCTGTGGAGATTTTTTCCCCGATAAACACCGGTGAAAGTTTTAGGCACATCATCTCATAAGCGCCTAAGAGTGAGATGTAAGGGAGGAAAGATGGAGATAGAGGATTGTATTACGTTTGAGTAGTTAAAAATTGTTGCGATAATTTTAGTAGTAATTGGGAATGTTATTATTATTTTTCGTTCTGATTGCATTGATATATATATATGTGTGAAAAGTATATATATATATATATATATATATATATATATATATATATATATATATATGTATATATATATATATATATATATATATATAATTATTTATATATTATATGGGCGGTAATTATTAGAAAGCGCTCAATATCAGAGATAGAGCCATATATTTGGTTGGATTGATTTGACTCACATCAATCCAATCAAATATATATATATATATATATATATATATATATATATATATATATTAGAGTGGTTTGAAGCCATAGTAGGTTATATTCAAACAATTATTCCGGCTAAACTTGGAGGATAGTCAATTATCACTCAACGCCAGTTACATTTCATATTCTACCTCAGTTAATCACACGCAATGCCCAAAGGAGATTGTTCAATGAAAATAGTATTCAATTCCTTCACATATATGCCAAGTTTGGTAACCATCGCCGTGTGGTTTTTCTGTTTCCAGGTCGATACCTGTTATTATATGTTTCTTCTGGACGTAGGCGATCATGGCTCTCTCTCACCTCCTCTCAATTGTCGCCCTTAGCAACTTTTGTCCGTTTGATCAGCCACTCACGCCTCGTCCTGCCATTCATTTACGCAAGATTCTCGGCTAGGTAGACGGCTGACATCTCCCTTCGGTATGTCCTGTGAGTCTAAAATTACCCTCTTTTCTATCTGTAGCCAAGAACCTTATGCTATCTCCTTGTGATTCGGAGTGTCCATTTTTTGACATTTATATCAATGATATTTGGGGTGATCAGTAGTGATGGCCACTTTCTGCCTCCATTCATCTCCCCACATGGCTTCAGAATCAACACAGAGACCTTCATCGGGCTTTGGGGAGGTAGTTCTGCTCGGGGTCAAGATGGTGGCTGCTAGAATTCCTTATATCTGGCAACCGATCTCTGCACCATGCCACACAAGCAGGAGATCGCAGTCATGACTGTCAGACAATTTTTACGACAACATCACACATTTACACCTGGCCACCCAATTCTGCAGACAACAACTTGATTATTATATGTAAGAGGCTGTTGAGGGAGAGACCAAGAAAACTACTACTAACACTAAAGATGAACTGAAGGCAAGGGTTATGGCGGCATTCACAAACTTAAACAAGAAGAGTAACAGGGGATTCCGAAGTTTTCTTGAGACCGTGATTGAAGCCAATGGCGAGCTTATTGAATAAATTCACTCTTTAGTGTTTCAAGATATTTTGTGTGATTTTGGTAAATATATCTGTTGAAATAAAATGTAATTGTTACTTTCATTTGCGTTATTTTCACTTAGACAACAATTTATTCATCGAAACCTGTAGATGTACCAGGTTTAACAGCATAATTGTCCAAATCCTGTAACGGCACAATAATATTTAATATTTAAAAAAAAAATAAACACTGAATTAATTTAGTTTCTTTTTTTTTCTGATTTTACTATAAGATATCTAGCCATATTGGTACAATTTATCGTAAGAATGACTGAAAAACCCATTGAGTTATTCAGCTAGAAAGAGAAAAGGGTAAAATCGATTTGTCAGCACCACTGTCTTCCCAAATGAGCAATGGTGAGAGGAAAATTATTCAGGTTTTCAGTAATGTTACCAAAATTCATACTCTGTCTTCGACTTTCAGATCTATTCAAGAACCATCAAGAGAATGGTGAATAAGTTTAAAAAAGTGAGAACAGTAGAGAGGAAAACTATATCAATCGGTAAAAACAGGATGATGGATCATCATTACATTAAAGAGATCTATTAGAATAGGTCCAACTCAATCCATAAGACGTTTGACACGTGACAGTCTAAAGGGCAATGAAAAAAGTCTTGAAAATGAAATTGTACGTGAAAACCGTGAAGTAGCTTGGTACTCCAGGACAGCAAGTTAGAAGTTTAGAGAGGACGAAGGTCATCTTCAATAATTTGGAGAATGAGTCTGTAATAATAAATATATGTTTCAACTTTATTACAATTCTTCAGGAACTTCAACACTTAGGTATGATTAATTAATGATGAACATATCATTTTCGATTATGAACGATTTCATCACGATTCTTCTGTTAAACTTGGGGAGTAATTTTTCATTCTTATTACTTAAAGTAGTGTTATAAAACGTCGGAGAATTCCAGTAACATATCTTTTTTCTTTTCAATTTTTCTGTTCTTTATATATATATGTATATATATATATATATATATATATATATATATATATATATATATATATATATATATATATATATATGTGTGTGTGTGTGTGTGTGTGCAAAAGTATTGAAAAATAGGAAAGAACCGTTAGGGTAATAATCCAAAGTTCTTAAGTATTTTGTTTTTATTGTTTAAAAACAGTGCTCAATACATAGTAAATAAATTATAATTTTTAAAAAACTTTTTCTTTGAATCATATTTTTAAAAAATAATTATAATATATATATATATATATATATATATATATATATATATATATATTTAAAAAATCATACCTTGAATCAATTATCAATATTAATGCAATTATTAGTAAATTTTATTTTTGTTGATTAAAGGTATGATTAACTTTGTTATAAAATATATGCTTATTTTACTATGTTCATATATATATATATATATATATATATATATATATATATATATATATATCTATATATATATATAGATAGATAGATAGATAGATAGATAGATAGATAGATATAAAACAAATAGATATAATATGAACAGAGATTAATGAGGTAAATAGACAAATAAAGTGAGATGAACAGGTATAAAGGCATATACAGGTCCTCTCACACACGCGTACACACAATTATATGTGCGTGTGTGTGTCTGTCTGTGTGCGGACGTGTACAGGTACACGCGCGTGTCTATGTGGAAATAGATTGCGAGAGTGATCGAATTTAATTGATTGATATCTAGATAGATGGATAGATAGATACATACATACATACATACATAATAAGCTAAGCTAAGATAGATAGATAGATAGATAGATAGATAGATAGATAGATAGATAGATAGATGCATACATACATTCATACGAAGCTAAAATAGATAGATAGATAGATAGATAGATAGATAGATAGATAGATAGATAGATAGATAGATAGATAGAACAGTATTGTCTTTGGAAACAACCCTGACTTGTGGTTGAGAGTTTAACGTCTTAAGCGAACCTCTATCACTTTGCAATACTAATTTCTATGCCCATTACCTATATTGAGCTCTCTTCCTCTTTCCATCTACGAAATGTTAGACAAGAGACATATATTTGTGTGTGTGCTTTTGCACTCTCTTTCCAGGGGATTACGATACTTCAAAGACCTCAAAGAGACACGCACCTACTCACATCTATAAATTGATACGCGCAGGTGCATCCGCATGTGCAAAATTAACGAAACTTCCCGTGAACAGCAACTTCTTAAAGTGAAAAGAAAATTCATTATTGTTGTTGTATTGTTCACTTTTATTTTGACAGATTTGATATCGAACCACGTCCATAATTTAAATACCCGTATATGTAACATTTTAATTACAAAAATCGAATATTTTAACTGTTTAAAATGGGAATTATATTTTATTTCTGAACAATTAGAAAATAAAGTAACATCCTCACGAAATAACAAATTTGTCGAAATTATATATTTGGCTATTTTATTTCCATACTATATCATCAATATACGTAATCATTGTCCAATCATTATATTTTTTATTCTATCAAAGGGTAATTTCTGAAGGACAAACGAAGATAAAAATTATCTCTCACACATTAATGAAAATCGAGACACATAGATACACCTCATATATATATATATATATATATATATATATATATATATATATATATATATATATATATATATATATATATATCTGTCAAACATTTCTAATAGTGTATATGATGTAGTTGTGTGCGCGTTCTTAAGAAGGAGTCATGGTGTGTCCATTCAAATATGTGATACTCTAACCTCTTTTCATATGGACAAGACGTCTGCTAATTCACCAATGAGAATGCTTGTGTCAGTATGACATGTTCTGTATACGTGTGCATGACGCAAGTGTGTTCGTGTACTTGATGACCGACCTTAAAGAACCAATGGGAAAGCCAGTGAAGAGAAAGAGAGGAAGTGAGAAAAAGGTAGAAGAATGGTACAAGGCAAAGAGGGATTTGTGCGATGGTAAGGTGAGGGCGGGAAGTAGAAAAAAGCGGGAAAATCGAAGCAGCGGTGAAATGACTGAATGTCATGCAAATGATGTAACGAAGAAAAATGTCAATTTCTTTTTTTTTATCTGCTTTTTTTTATCAGTTGCAATTTTGCATTCATTCAGTCTATTTTTCCGATTTTCTTTTTTTTTTTTTCGTTTTGCTTTTTCGGTTTTCACAGATCTTTTCTTCTTTCCATCGTTTTTTTTTCTTTTTCTGTAAGCGCTGTTTTTGTTTTCATAAATATGCCTCCATTTCTAAAAATAACGTTTTCTTTTTTTCATTCCTATTCTTTTTCCATTTTTATTTTTTTGTCAGTTCTCTTAAGATTTACTCTTCTTTCATTCTTAAATTCATTCATTCTTTCTTTTCATTCGTGACATTTCTTTTGTATATGTTGAAATATTTATTTGTTTTCATAATATGTCTTTATAAAATAATTTCTTTCTGTCTTTATATTTGGAAATATTTGTGATTTCTGGTATATTCTTTTAAATAACTACAAGCACACACACAAATATGTGTGTGTTTGTAGGTGTGTGTGTGTGTGTGTTGGTGTATGTGTGTTGATGTGTATGTGTGTGATATAAACATATCATAGCCTTTAATTCATTCATTCGTTATGTTGATAATTTAATCTTTCATTGTTATTGTTTAGAAATCATTTCCTTACTTCTTTAACACTTTTTCTGATAACATTTTTACCTTTTGTAAAAGCAATTTCTATTTCCCTTTTATTTAATTTTCTCTTTTATTTTCCAAGAGTTTACTTCGGATTTCTAAGGTGCACAATAAATTCATCCCTTCTTTTTATTTGTGGCATATTTTAAAGACATTTTTTTCGTTATTTTCATAATATATATTTTAAACAATTTCTTTTCTTTCTTTCTTTCTTTTCTTTTCTTTCTTTTTTTTTTTTTCTTTCTTTTCTTTCTTTGTAGTCATTATAGCGAGTATTTTATTCCCCTCACATACTTTCAACCGTTATTTTCTTTTCTTTCTTTTCTTTTCTTTCTTCTTTCTTTCTTCTTTTTTTCTTTTTTTTTTTTTGTAGTCATTATATGAGTATTTTATTCCCTACATACTTTCAGCCGTTATTTTTCTTTTCTTTCTTTCTTTTTTTTTTTCTTTCTTTCTTTTCTTTTCTTTCACAGTGTATTTATGTTATTCCCTTTAGCTTTGTAATCATATGTCTATTTATCCATCACTCTTCTTATCCCTTCAGGTTCATGCCTAGGTATCGACTAGAATTTGTTCATATATTCTTTCTTACTTTGTATCGTTGTAGATATTTTGTCTCTCCATCAATTATCACCGTATTTCTTTAACTATCTATATTGTTTTCTTCCGAAACATATATATTTATTACAATGGCTTTCATTTTGTCTTTCGTTCATTTTTAATGCCATTATAACGACTATTTTATACTTTACACATTTTCAGTAGATATTTACTTTTTTTTTTCTTCCTTCCTTTCTCTCTTTTCTTTATTTCTTCCTTTCTTTCCTTTCTTTCTTTCTTTCTTACTTTCTTTGGGAGTCATTACACTGAGTATTTTATTCTTTACACTTTTTTAACGATTATTTTCTTTCTTTCTTTTTTCTTTCTTTCTTTCTTTCTTTCTTTAGTAGTCATTATAGCGAGTATTTTATTCCCTACACATTTTCAACCGTTATTTTCTTTCTTTCTTTTTTTCTTTCTATTCATTCTCTTTCCTTCTACTTTTTCTTTCTATTTTTTTCAGTTTTGTTTTCTTTCTTTGCTAGTCATTATACTGAGTATTTTATTCTTTAAACATTTTCAACCGTTATTTTCTTTCTTTCTGTCTCTCTGTCTTTCTTTCTTTCTTTTATAGTCATTATAACGAATATTTTATTCTTTACACATTTTCACCCGTTTTTTTCTTTGTTTCTTAGCTTCTTTTTCCTTTCTTTCAATTGGGGTCATTATAACGAATATTTTATTCTTTACACATTTTCAACAGTTACTTTCTAGCTTTCTTTCTTTCTATATTTATTTATTTATTTCCCTTTTGTCTTTCTTCCTTTCTTTGTTTTTACCTTCTTTCTTTCTAAATAGTTGTTTTTTTTAATCAGTTTTTCACCTCGCCTTTCATTTATTTGTACCATTGTTCATTTCGTAAATCATGATTCTTGTTTTCTATTCATAGATTCTCTATCTTCTGTCCTCTATTCTAGGATTACCCTTGTGCATCGAGAGACTTTAATTTCTATCCATTTTTAGTCTTTTGTTTCAACGTGAATATGCATAGCGTCTCATACTAATAGCTGCATTCTAATTTTCCTATATTATTTAAAACCGATGAAGGAAAATCCGGAAATATTTACACTTTTATTTTGCAGGGTATATCGCATGATATGTTACTTTTATTATAGACTAAGATATTTTAAACATTTTATGGATTCCTAAGTTTCACATTAGAGATATAATTAAATAAAAACTACATAAAAACTATATAAAAACGAATGTAATACCGAAAATATTATTAAAACAACATTATTGTGAAGTGCCTGCTCCATGTACTGTAAATATGATACTTTTAGAACTCATTTATCCACGAATGTTTTTGGTCAAATAAGGCGATAATGAAACTAAGGCGCAAGGGGGATACCAGAAGCGACATAATGTGAGATTTTAGAAGTTACCGAAAACTCAATCCTAATCAAGAAACAAGGGATAAACTTCTACTTATGTTCAAAATGGACGGAAGGATTGTGAACTGTGTGATAGGCAAGCATATCTACCCCTATCTCGAAATCATTCAGAATAGCAGAGCAAAATCTCTATTTACTGGCAAATTGTCCATTACTAATGGTCTTCTTGAGAATGTCCCACGTGATGTCGATTGAGATAAATACAGGTGAACAAACCGGCCACTTTAACAATATAGTGCCTTTGAAAAAGGCATTTTATTAAGACATTCATAACGTATCCACACCAAATATGACGGCTTATTATCGTGAACAAAGAGCGTTTTCTATCTGGAAATTTAGCATTCTTCTTGAACAATGCCACCATGTGAGTCTTCAAAAATATTTTTTATGATGTCATTTTGAAACTCAATTACTACTGCACAATCCATGGGCACTGATGGAAACTCAGTAGTGTGGTCAGACGACCACACTCTACACTATTACATACCAAGCCCTACTATGAACAAGTGAAGTGAGCAGAGAATGTTATAACTTTGTGTGCATGCGAGACATAGTCCAAGGTTTATCTGTGCCAAGTGACTTTATTCTGCGTAATTTAGCTCCGTTACCATAGCAACAGTTCCGCAACTTTTCTATCACACTTCGTATTTAAACTAACTTTAATGGGATTCAACCACATGAGTTTTTCTTTAGGCAATCAGTAGGAAAATTGTCTGGAGTCGATTGGCTACAAAACAGTAATCGCGTCGCATCAGTTATTTGATCGAGGACTTGACCTATTTCGGTCTGTTCATAACCAGCCTTTTAAATCATATTACTCAGTTTCAAATTAAATTAAAGAAAATGACGCATTTAATTTTTTTCCCCCTTTTAGGTGCAACCCCTGACGCATATCAAAAACATCAGACTAGATGTGTTTTTTTTTATACCGCATACTGTAATTAAAACAACTGTAAACGGAAACAAAGCCGTGACAATGTCTCCTACAGTTACCCGTAACCACCAGCAATTACAAACTTAACGTTTTATTAAACCTAATTTTAATCCTGTATAAAGGAGGTAGTGAAAGAAAGCGTGAAGAAAGGGCTAAGCATAAGATACAAGAAGACATAATGTAAATAGAGAAAATTAAATATCAGGATTGTGATCTGATAGAGGACGGAAAGTGCAACACTGAGATCCGAAGACGTATTAAGATGCTTTCCAAAAGCTAAGCAGAATATTAAGAGACAGAAAAAAATGTGTTAGAAACAAAGAGTACTGAACTGTTACATGATATCTGTCCTCCTGTATGACAGCGAATGCTGGACAATCTCCTCAAAGATGAAGAGACTTGAAACAACAGAAATGTGGTTCTACAGAAACATACTGAGGATACCATGGACCGAACATGTGAGGAACAACGAGGTTTTGGAAAAAAATAAAAACAAAAGGAAACTTATACTTAACATCAGGAAGAGGCAGTTGACATTTCTGTGGCAGGTATTGAGGAAGTAAGTCTTGGAAAACCTAATACGCACAGGAGAAATTGAAGGAAAAAGCAACGCGAAATATACTTGATGATCTTGAGTAAATGGATGGTAGAGCAGGGTTTGGGGGAAAATGAAAAAGACAAAATTTATTAAAGGTTACAAGAGACAGGAAGATGTGGAGGGCTCCGATCACCTACGTCCTGAAAGGACAAGGTTTATAAAGAAACGATATAGATGGAACCGAAATAATCAGATATGAACTAATCCAGATGATTCGTTGGTTCGGAGCACTGATTTGACTCTGTGGTTTTCATTTAGGAATTATTAGAAATTTTGGCGAGAAATCCTTAGCGAGAAACGCAAATCTTATAAAAACTATTTCATCGACTGAAAAATTACTTATGTTTTACTTAAACGACAGAAGAAAGTTCTTATATAAAAATTATTTCTTGACTCTCTATTAAATAGGATATATTCGAGAAAAGCATGTGTTTGAAAACTTTGACATTAGAGCTAGCCACTTGTCTGCTTACCTGAAACTAAGTAATGTATCAATCGATAAGAAAATGTTGTCCGAAAGCAAGAAAAGCGGGCTCAACTACTATGTTACAGCTATGTTATATGGCAATGAATCCTGATCAATTTCCGTAGAGATGAAGGAGAGATTCGCAGCGAGAAGAAGGATGCTGATAAAACTATGGGAAGAACATGAGGAAATTTAACGAAAATGAAGACAAAAAGACAAATGCTTTTAGGATTAAAGAGAGTTGAAAGTTGAAATTTCTTGAATATATAATTAGAAAAGAATGCTAGGAGAATTTGATACTCACATAAAAATATTGAAGGAAAGAAGGTCAGAGGTAGTCACATAATTAATGACTTTCTAAAAAATAGATGGCCGAGAGTAATGAAAAAGTGATTGGAAGGAGAAAAAAAATTGAAAAGACCTGTAAGTTATGGAGAGATATAATCGACTATGTTCTGAAGAAACACGAAACATAAATGGTGGAATTGCTGGTATTTTCATGTGACTCTTTTCCAGTGGCCAATTTCGCCAAGTTATGAATATAAACTATATTGTTGTTGCGAATGAATTACCATCAGAAAAGATAGAGAAGCTAGAGACATTCAACTACCTGCGAGATGTGAACTCGTCTCACCAATTAATGCCAAATCGGTCATTCTTTAAAACCAGGTACCGAGTGTAAGTTGTATGTATTTGAAACTCATACTTTAAGTTTCTACGTCTTTTAGTTCTCTTGACATTGTATTTGTTGGGTTTGTTTCTGTTTCTCCTTTACGGCACTTCTACACGCTCTTTGTCCTTACTCTTTCTATTACAGCATATGTACACACCCTTACAACACTTCTATAAGCCCTTTGGCCTTATTTCCCATTTACGGCACATCTATAGGCCACTAGCAATAGAGCCCGGCGTTGCCCGGGGATGTAACAGTAAGAGATAGATCAAATATCGACCTGAAAAATAAAATTGACAACGATTATTGTTTAAGGTTGACGGACACGCATGTCTTAGTTATTTGTTTTTTGTTTTGTTTTTTTTTGGGTTTTTTTACGAATTGGTCAAACCTAAACCCAAACCCAAACTCAAACAAAAACATTGTTTTCAATCGTTATGAGTCTCCCGATTGAATAGAATTTTATTATAAACAATTGTCTTGTAAATGGAATTTTTAAAGCATTCTGAATGTAAAATAAAGAAAAAAGTGTGCAAGACAATAAGAAACACTACCTGCCAAAAGAAAAAGTGAAGTTTTTTTTAAATCGGTTGAAAAATGTACGAAATCCGATCCCATATATAAACGAACACACATACACACACTCACACAAACAACCTGGGTTTTATAATAAGTATAATTCGATATGAGATGTCCCCCTTTCATTCTGGCGACAGAATCGTGTTTTATTCTGTTTTTAAATTGATTTCGTGCAAAAACAATTGTATTTTCCAGTTTCTGGCGCTGTCAGAACCACCGCGAGGTAATTTTACGTAGTCCTGTTAAGTTTTGTTGAAATCGGTTGAAAAATGTAGGAAATCCGATCCAATATATAAACGTAAAGACAAACACAGACACACACAATCTGCGTTTTATAATAAGTAAGAATACCGAATTTCTATAAGCCCATTGGCCTTATTTTTACGTTATGACACTCCTATGCGCCTTTTGTGACCGATGTTTCATTTACGACACTTCTATATGTCCTTTGACCTTATTTTCCCATTACGACACTTCTATACGCACTTTGGTCAATTTTCCCGTTAAGGCACTTCTATACGCCCTTTAGCATTTTTATTTTCTTTACTGTACTTCTATACACCCTTGCACTTGTTTTTCCATTACGATACTTCTATACGGCCTTTGGCCTTATTTTTCCATTACGACACTACTATATGCCCTTTGGCCTTATGCTCCCTTTACAGCATTCTATACGCTTATATTTACTCTCTGTCCCTTTTTCCTAATCATTATAAAACATTTCAACAAGGCGCATATTTTTAGTTTCTAATTGCTGATTATGGACTTCATATGCACAATATAAATACGTTAATGTTAGACTGACTTAACCAATTTGCATGCAATCTTGGCTCTTATCACCACAATTAGATAACGTAAACAGTTTGCTTAATTAAATGTATATTTTTCATGTTTAATTGTTTTACATTCGCATATTAAATTATTACTAATCATTTTCTCATTCTGTGAGTTGAAATTTGTTTAATCTTTGTGAATTTTATATTTTTTCTAATTCATTTAAAATTTATAATTCTTATTTGTTTGTTTTATCTGTTTTACTATATACTTTTCTCTCTTTACTTAAGCAAATGCGATTCTCACATTTTTTTTAATATGATAAATTCCCTTTCCATTATTGCAATCATTGCTTTCTTTCTTTCTTTCATTTTACTTTCTTTCTTTCATTTTTCTTTCTTTCT
>CAHIKZ030000485.1:62500-65000 GCA_903632075.3 Acanthosepion pharaonis
GTCCTAGTGACATTATGTTAAATAATAGCTTCGACTATCATTTTTTAGCGACAGTGTATTCGGATCAGACCTTCTGAGGCTGATACTGTGGCCAGCTGGTAGACGAAATAGTGATTCTCGATTTTGATTGGCTTAGACGAACGTGGAAATGTTAGATTTAGAAACTGTTTTCGGGGATTTAAGTTTTATCCGTTGAAGAATGCAAAAGTGTTAATTACGTGTACGGGTAACTTGTTCCCCACTGTGGGGTGATAGAGCGACCCCACTGGCTAGTTTAAAATGTACATGTCGAAGTGATTAATAAAATAGATTAGTTTGGAATCCCTTTAGTTCAATTCCTTATTTTACTTCCGAAGAAACCAACTAGCGATCACCGGCCCAAGAGAATAAAGAGAAGAAGAAAACTTTATTATGATCGCCTCAAGAACGTCGTCCCAAGATAATCCCCAGAAGATGATGGAGCTATATACAAAAATTATTATCTTGCTTGATTGAAATGTTTAAAAAAATAAACAAATAAACATTTAAATTCTTTATTTTTTAATCCATGCGTGAAAGAGGTAATAAAGAATTTTTGGTATAGACTAAAAATCCACCTACAACCGGAATGACTTAGAGACATTTGTGACGATAACAAAAATTCTATAGTTACTTCAAATGTAACATCTGCTTTCCTCCATCAGACTATTTCAATAAGACTCATCAAATATAGCACTACTGACGTCATAGACCTGCTGCGTATTTACGAACACGCGACCAGAATTGACATGAAAAAGGCAACAACGTAAGGTTCAAATTGACGCGATTGTCTTTTGAAGGCTTCATTCAAATCCTTAAACTATAAAGAAGAGACACTTATTGATCTATCATTAACAATATTTCTAATCATAATTATTCTGATTTATCTTTCTGTGAGTATAATCTGATATATATATATATATATATATATATATATATATATATATATATATATATATACTAGCAGCATGGCCCGGCGTTGCCCGTGCTTGATTCAAAAATCGTACGACTCATACAGCAATCGCTATCACTTGACTTAAAATATTTTTGCTCTTCCTTGCCTTTAAAGGAGTGCCCTTTGCCGTGCTGATGTTGCTACATGCCTTACTTCTTGCCTATCTCGCACTGCGAATTTTTTCTAATCTCTATACTAAACATTAAATTTGTTACGAAAAAAGAACTAAACAAAATGAACACAAAACGATCAGCTTTAAAAAAGGACTCGTAACTGGAAAAACCGAATGAAAAAAGAATGTTAACAACAAATACTTTTTCACACCCAACCCTGTTCTGCGGAATCAGAATCAACGCTGAGTTTAAACAAGCGAATGAACCAATTGGAGTAAAGTGCCATGCAGATTTAAATTTTTCCCACTTGTGGCGAATGCAGCTATCGATTTTTTTTGCATGCTAGCATGCTAGTTAACATTCGTGTCAGTCAGCTGTTGGATCTAACGCTAGCCAATAGAACCTTCCTGCCTACTCGTGGCAGCCAGCTAAAGGCTCTCACTCTGGCCAGTACAAAATAGCCGTAAACTACATGAAAACTGCCGTAGAAGCATGAAAAATTCGATTATTTACACTATCGATGGAAGTTGGGAAATGCAAAGTCGGTCTTGGCTTTCCTGCTGACTTGGAGCATGTGCATGTAAATTCTGGTGCAAATCCGTCGAAAATTGCACACACACAAAAATATATATATATATATATATATATATATATATAAACACACAAAAGATGACAATTTGGTTTCCGCGTCGCTGGTGCAATGTTTTAGAAAATATGTAGGATGAATGAGCAAACTTGATTCAAATTCTGCTTCCTTGCCGAGCAACAGAGGAAATTGCATGTCTTCATGTTTTACTATTGGCGGAAAACCAGTAATAGTTGACATAGCAGTCGTTAAATATCAAGTTTTCTGTAAATATTTTGGAATACGCAAGTGAGACTTTACCCCCTATTAAGAAAAGTTTATAATGAACATGTCTTGAAGAATTCGAGATCTTGAGTGGCAAAGTCAGTTTCAGGATGCACGACAAGGTGTGCACGATGATGCAATAAATAATCAGCAATAGGCACATATAATAGATGCAAATGTAAGCTGCGCGAAAACTTTTGCGTTATCAAAATCGAAGATTAAGTTTGTAACTAAAAGCAGAGTGACGTAAGGTAGACAGTGAAATATTATATCAGATTATGACAGAAGATCTGTCTAAGAGAAACATTTCCCCAAAATTCGTCTCTAGAATCTTCACAATTAAATTCTGAAAATGGACAAATGAATGCAAAGTTTTCTGAGCTCGTCACTATTTACTGTGACATTCAAGTTACTCTCTGAGAAAGAGGAATTAAATTGTCTTAATTCGAAGGGGATACAATACATTTAATGATGTTTCAGGTATTTCTTTTCTCATCTCTTGTTGTATATTGATGTGGAGAAAAGAAATGTAGAAATATTCTTCATGTATCTGGGCGATGATCT
>CAHIKZ030000485.1:70000-87500 GCA_903632075.3 Acanthosepion pharaonis
TATCCCATAAATATAGCACACCTTACGACTATATTTCTTCATATATATATATATATATATATATATATATATATATATATATTAATTAAATTTAAATAGAAAACAGACAACCTTTTAGGGTCCATTCATTATAATTTATTTCCCCAGGTATATGGTTTTTACCTGGCTCATCAGACCACACTTCCAAGGGTGAGAAAGTGTTTTAAATTTACATATAATTTTTTGTACACGTTTGAGGGGTAGTTTTAATATGATGTAAGGTGATATAGAGAGAGGTCCTATCATGTCTCTCCTCCCACATTAATGACATCCCCACCCCTGGCGGAGAATTTTCAAGCGACAACCAATTTGTTGAAGCCATGCTCTCCTGATTTGAAAACGCGAGTCAACTTTGTCTATACACACACACACACACACAAATATATATATATATATATATATATATATATATATATATATATATATATATATATATATATATATATAACTGACTTACAATAGATAGTTCTTTTTATGTGCCCGTGTCCCTTCACTGTTTAGGCGATGATAGCTATCCCCATTTTCCTGCCAGCTCTTAATAAGCTTATTTTCTTCCCAACCCTGTTCTGCCATCCATTTGTTCATGCTCATTAGGTATGTTACGCGTTGCTTTCCTATGTCCTTCTTTCCATTAATCCTACCCGTGAGTATCAGGATTTCCAAGCACTTACTCATTATTAGTTAACCCAGAAACACCAACTGCCTCTTCCTGATGTTAAGTATAAAATTTTCTTTTGTTTCCATTTTCTCTAAACTTCGTTGCTATTTCCTCAGCCTATTTTACCTTCGGACTCGAACGTAAAAATATGGATTTGTGAAACATGTCTATATTCCATGTGTTGAGGCAAATTGTTTTAGTCCAAATTGCTATCACAAATGTATAACTGCAGAGGTCGTTGTGCTGTTGTGTTTGGTCCATGGTATATTCAGCATCTTTCTAAAGAACCACGTGTCTGTTGATTCAAGTCTCTTCTTCATGTATGAGGTGATTGTCTTGCATTTCTTGCCATAGCGGACAACAGATATCACTTAACAGTTCAGTGCGTTTCTAAAGGAATTTTTCTGTCTCTTAATACTCTGCTTAGCTTTTAGAATGCATCTTTGACCATCTTAATACGTCTTCGGGTCTCAGTGCCGAACTTTCAGTCGTCTGGTAGAACACTTCCGGTATATTTAAATTTACAGTGCTAAGAATCCTTTAAAGGACGTTATCGTGAACGCGACCTTCACTTTAAACAAAAAAAAAAAAAGAAAAGAAAAAGAAAAAGCAGCTGACTGGTGAACTCAGTGGTCAGAGAGATCGCATTTGGAACATCCTCGATTTTGAAAGCACTTTTATTGAATAATTTCTGTTCTCTAAATTGTTCTGTTATGTAACCTATTGAATATAGTGAATTTACAATTGTACGTCGTTTTTATACTAAAATTTGTTCACAATTACCTAACGCATTCTATACTCAAAATCCATTAATACAATGTAAACTATCAAAATAAATAACAAATCCATTCTCGACATTCAGTCTGTTATGCGCCATGCCTGATACACGCTTAAGAGATCATGTATCTTTCGATACTGGACTGACGATGAATTTCTTTCTGCAGTAGACCAGTTGCCATCAAAGGCTACAGAACCTGGTATGTACTGCAATTTAGCCATAACTGCGTTGAGAAGAAGAGGATTCATGCCTTTCCAAGGGTATTAGCACGTAAGTGAATGTAATGCATTCGACTGGAAATCGAACTCGTCTCTCCGATTCCTCAATCCGAGCCGCTATCCATTTAACTGACATTAGTAATTGAATATAAATACTCATTAAAATGTTGTACCTTTCATTATACATGATAATATTATCATTTGCCGATTATTATTAAGGATCCTTTACACTCTGACTACTGCAATTCTACACTTGTGATTATAATTTCAACTAAATCTATTTGCCTTAAGCCATGGAATATATACATGTTTCACAAATCCATATTTGCATCGCGAGATCGAAAAACACGTCATGAACTACAAATATGTTCGTGTGCCACAGTAAAATATGCTGCGGAAACGAAACGAAAATCAGCATAAATGTTAGTTGTTCAAAAGTTTAACCACTAGATACTGAATGTGAATTTGTGGAAGGCAATACGATCTTCTCCCAATATAACACACACACACTTACAAATTTACAGTAGAATTGAAATTAACATTCGCTATAGGTCCCCAAAAATGTATACATAAATTAAAACCGACAAATCAGCAAATATTTTTTCTTTGTTAGTTTTACAAGTGTATACATGGTTTTAAATAAGTAGAGTTTGCGGTCTAATCTATAGGAATTTTATTTTATTATCACTGGTAAGGCTTGCCAGTGTATTCGTGCAGCATTACAGTTTTCGTTCGGTACCTTGGAGTAAAGTCTGTCGCAGACAATGGTCATAGGAAAACTAATCGAAAGTCGAGACAACAGCGAATCTAAAAACTGACTGTATGTTAAAAGAAATGAAACTAAAGCGGTTGTTTCAATTAATTTGCAAAAGGGTGTGTATAGATTTATAGCAAGACTAAAATTTGTAAAGAAAAATCATTTTAAATTACTTATGGAAGTCAAAGAACGTAGTTTTCAATTCAGAAGTTATTTATAAATACATTCCAACCAGATCTACCAACGCGTTTCACTAGTTTCTACATTTGAGGCAAGTGTGAAACAGACAGAAAATTTCACTAAATTTACCTTCACCAGACATTACATTAAAGTTCTTAAATTATTTCCATTCTTACTGAAATAGGCAATAGCATCCGCCTAGAAACGGTAATATTAAAAGCAAATATTGAAAAAGAATTCGTCTAAATCGATTTTCATCTTTACTTATCTGTAATTATTTATTAATCTTAGATTAGCCTGGCATAAGTTCCCACGTGTGCTCTAACTCGTGAGGTTAAAATTTACAACACCTGAGATGGTCTGCGAAACTGGCTTAATAAAAATTGTTTAAATCTTCTATTGTTTTTTCATGAAGTTCTAGAAAAATGTCGAATTGCTGTTAAGTGATAGTGTGGTAACATAGATAACAAGAAAGTGATCCTAGTCGTGGAGTGTATTTTTTACCTTGGTTAAACAACCGAACCCTGGCAAAAATTCAGAATATGCATACGTCGATTCCTAGCAAGTAACCTGCGAGTATCTGTTTATCTTCCCGCTTGTTTATATATATATCTTTATCTCAATCCAACTGTTTTTTTTTATTTTTTCTTTATTTCATACTTTATTTTGTGCGTCACTAAGGCATATTTATGCGCCTGAGAAATCACACTCCTTTCTCGTATGTAGACAAAATCTCACAATTCAGCTTTTAGGTGTTGCATATACAGATACGTTTCTGCGATGAGTAGCAGCAACCAATTCTTTCACTTTTTCTCACACCATCTTTGATTCTACTTTCAATGTTTACTTAGTTTATTTCTGAACATCTCCAATTGGGGAAAAGATAAAGAGAAAAAAAAATGAGTTACTCTAAAATTCCAGAAAAAATTCCTACGTGTTTGTCTACAACATTATTTTACTTTTAAGAATATGTAAGAAAATCCACAAAACATGAACGTTAATTAAATATTGATTACTTACCAGTATTTTTTTAAGTACGTACATTCTTCAGATGTATTACTCGCTATTTATTCACGTTTATCGCCAGTCAGTTCCAAAAATCAACAATTCACAAAACATCTTCCCTAAGAATCGTTAAGCGTAAAAATAACAATTATTGCAAAGTGAAACAGAAAATAAGTTTTGGAGTGAAAAGAATAAAGTTCTGGAAGCCATAAAAAAACATATACAGATATACCAATGTTCTACTATAAGAAACCATAATTTAGCCGTCACATTACTAGTATCAAGGATATGACTACATTATTTCTATTCCATTAATACTTATGGATCTGTATGTTCTAATTTGTCAAATATATAAACTTTGTCATAGATAATTATTTTTAATATTTTATACGTTTTTAGTGGGCACGGTGTTTTAAGTTGACGCCATGATTTTATTTTAAACATGCGAATAGCTTAAAAACAGAAAATTCACACTATTTATATAATTCGGACTATTGTCCATATCTTTGTCGCCATTTTTATCACAACGTTTCGGCCGTTGTACGCTCCGACCTTCTTCAGGTGGTTGGAATGCCAAAATGAACCTTTTATTTCGCTCAGTAAGGTAGACTATTCTAGTTCCACGTGCCATGTCTAATGGATGTCCTTTATCTCCTGTTAATTCCCCTATCAAATTTATCCACCGCCTTAACGAGGTGTTGAATTCATACTCTTTGGGTCCTATGACAGGATGTAACGCATTTATCCACTTTGCCATGTTTCCTCAAGGACACATGGCACAGTGGATAAAGGCGTTAGTTAGATCCAATGACAGGACTCAAAGAGTGTGAGTTCAATACTTGGTTAAGGTGGTAGAAAAGTTTTTAGAAGGGAATTAGAGAGATAAATGACATCAATGAACATAACGTGGAACTAGAATAATCTACCCAGCGAGGAGAAAGAAAAGTCAGTTCGAAATTCCAACCACCTGAAACTTTAAATGTGGCTACAAAAGATGAGGACAATAGTCCGAATAATGTAAATAATGTACATAATACCTCATCTCAGAAATATAGACAGATACTGAAAGGCCGAAACGTTGTGATAAATATGGCAACAAATATGAGGACAATAGTCCGAATAATGTAAATAATGTACATAATACATCATCTCAGAAATATAGACAGATACTGAAAGGCCGAAAAATTGTGATAAATATGGCAACAAAGATGAGGGCAATAGTCCGACTAATGTAAATAGTGTACATAATACCTCATCTCAGATATATAGACAGATTCAGAAAATGCCCATTTCGCCATTTTCCTCATTAAGATTTCTTGAGTTTGCAGGTTCACAGACGTAATACACACTTTCTAAAATAAAAAAAAAAAAATATGGCTTCTATTTCAACATGGGTATCCACTAACAATAATGTGTCAAGTAATAAAAAAATGTCAGATTAATAAAATAATAGGTTAGAAATAGATTCTAGGGAAAATCATAATCTATGTGTTCGGTACAATTGATGCAATTATGCAGCTTGCAGGGCATCTTAAAATATGTTTCACATGTATCAGAAAGAAAGTATTCATGAATAAAATGTGTTGATATTAATGAGGATTAACTTAGTAACAATATATGATAATATGAGAGAAATTAAAAAGAAAGTGCATATTACCGCAGTCTACAAGACAGATAACTGCCCACAAAATCAGGTTTATTTACATTGTTTGGGGTGTTGTCCTCATCTTTGTTGCCGTATTCAGGGTGTTTCGGCTTTTTTACGCTCCAGCCTTATACAGGTTATTGGAAGCCCTTTATTTCGCCCACCGGGATAGATTATTCCAGTTCCACGCCTCTTCCAGCTGTCTCAGTTACCTCCCTTTAACTCAACACTCCATGTATTAGTTCACCACTGCAGCAGCCAGTAATTTCTTGGGGTCAAGGCAATTCACCTGATATTAGCCGGAGTGTACAACGGCCGAAACGCCGGGAATATGGCAACAAAGTGAGGGCAACAATCCGAACAAGGTAACTAGGGTAAATAATTACAATACCTCATCTCAGAAATATATATAAAATCAGATTTCGCAAGCCTAGTTATTATCTGGGCTCTACATAAGCAGCTACGTAATAGATGTTCTACTTAGCAAGCCCCGCAGATTTTCGATATTAGTATGGCCCAAATCTAAACCATATTTCTATGGCCCAGGTCTAAACGATATCAGTGTGGCCCAGTTCTAAACGATATTACTATAGCTCAGGTCTGAAAGTAATTAGGGTGACCCATGTCTAAATGATAATATTACAGCTCAGATCTAAACGATATGAGTATGAACCAGGTCTAAAAAGATTAGTATGGCCCATGTCTAAACGATATTAGCACAGTCCAAGTCTAAACGCTGTTAGTATGGTCTAAATCAAATGAAAATGAAATGCCTCAAGTCAAAAAGATATTCAGTGAGTGGTCGGAAGTTCATTTTGCGCCGATTTTCTAAGTTTGGAGAATTTGGAAATTATCACCCAAAATAACGTCTTTATGGTGGAACAGAGTACTTGGGTCGTTTTACAAATATAGAAATGTCGAAATTATTCGGAATTATTCGGAATTATTCGGAATATAATGACGTATTTTTTTTTTTTAATTCATTAAAGCATAAGTTAAGGTGACGTATCATACACAGGAAATGAATAATAATTTAAAATATGTAACCAATGTAATCATTACATATAAGAACGTTAGAGGCAGGTATTATTCGCAAGAAATAAATGTCAACTTAATATATTTAATCATCGTGAATATATTCGTTTATAATACACAATTTTATCCAAATTTAAAGCGTAAATGTAAGGGAACGTATTATAAATAAAAAAATACACATGACATTTTTTTCAGCTACGATAGTCAGAACGACATCACAATGTACATGTCATTCTGCCCAAGTTAAATGTTGTTTTTAAAAGCAGAAATATGTATTTTTTTAAATTGATATTTACATATATATTAAACTTATATAGATTTTTTCACTTCTGTTCCTTTCAAAGATGCCATGACAGTTACATTTATGCCAAAAGCGTATTAATTTATTTCCAATATTCATGTAAATATAGCAAAAATTTGTTTGTCAAAAGCGGCCATTAGAAGAGAATAAATTCTGTTCCTTTCCTTCCCACTATTTCCCCGTTTGAGGATTGAAATGGAAACTGTTGAAATTCTTATTGTTGATACGAACCAGAAAAAAAAATTTCATAATTTAAATTTGTTACTGTGAGAAATTCTAAAATCCCAGAGCGTACAAAGTCGGTCTGAAAAGTAGAGGGAGTTGTATAAAAATATTTCAATTCCAAACAACTACATGGTTTCAATGTAACCCTTCTCGAGTTTAATGCCCATTTTCATCCTTCTCCGCCATGTTTCTATGCACTGCTAGAAGGGTTATTCATTGATATTCCGTATCTCCGTTGTTACGGCCCTCTCAATAGCCTCCACGCCTTCAAAACAATCCCCTTGATGATCCACTGAGCATGGTGAATTTCACATCAGATCAGGTGACTAAGATAGCGGTTTCAGTACTGCGATGTTCTTCTTGGTCAGGAACTACTGGATGCTCAGGGCGTTGTGAGCAGGTACAGTATCGTGATGAAGCAGACAAGATTTTTCATACCACATATCTCTCGCATGTGAAAGGTAAAAAGCACATACAGTTCCGTTATTATTATACTTCGCGCACAATTGTTGTTTCACGCCGTAAATTTATACCTTAAATTAAGGTTCAGTATTATACACGAATAATTACTTTATGTCATCTACTTGTAACATATTATTATACAGAAATATATATAAATGGTGGAGCTCGCTTGGAAAAAACCTCGGATAGCTCAACTTGCAGTAGAACAAATCTGTGCCCGAGTTAAAATGAGGAATAAAAAAGAAAGTACTAAGAACATTAAACCAAAGCGAAAACAATTGTCCAAAGAAAAAAAAACTCCAAAACGAGTAAAAAGGCAACTATGTAAAGTGCTCAATACACTAAGTAGAGCAAAACCTATGATAATCCTAAGAAGCCTGGTAAACCTACATAGGTTTCACCTGAACGGATCGTCAGTGCCAGGCTGGCTACCAGCATCGCTCGCCATAACGATCCGGGTAGCTTTGCCTGGCTCCTTAGAATTTATATATATATATATATATATATATATATATATATATATATATATATATATATATATATATTTTATTTACACACACACACACACACACACACACACACACACACACACACATATATATATATATATATATATATATATTGTGTGTGCTTGTATATATATCATAAAGAAAAAATTTATACAAAGAATTAATTACCAATGTTAATGTGATTAATGGCGAAATCCCTTCGCTAACAAGACTTAATGAGGCAGTAACTTACTATCAATTCCTTGAATAATACGATCCTTATATTTGAGCTGTTGTCAGATTGAAGTTAGTGACCAAGTACTTTCGAAAATTTCAATTTAATTTCGCCATTAATCACATTAAAATTGCTAATTAATTCTTTGTATAAATTGCTTTTTGTGCTATAATATATAAGCTGTACACTTTAATTTATTGACGAAAATTAGATCTGCAGTACGTAATAATAAGAATCTTAAATTCTGTGGAAAACTACGAAGATATTTTACTCTACTAATTGGATTATACTTAAGTCCATGTCACTTTAACTGATAAATACGTATAACAGTAAAATTTCTTCGATTTATCATTTTTCAAAATTAAAACAAAATACTTAATTGATTGATTTGAACAAGAACTCTAACGTCACGGCAATGCACGCTCCAAAACATATTTAACTATCACTAAATAGCATAATTAAAAAAATAAAATTGGTTTGCACATATTTCGTCTTACTGCTTACCTATGTGAGCGAAAATTGCACCCTGAAGCTGACAATTTGAAATTATCAAAATTACTTGGCCTGTCACTTCCATCTGACAACTACTCCAATATAAGTGTTTTATTATTCTGGGAGTTGATAGTAAGTTAATGTTTCATTAAGTCTTGTTAGCAAACTGATTTCGCCATCAATCACATTAACATTGCTATATAATTCTTTGTATAAATTGTTTCTTTATGATATATATATATATATATATATATATATATATATATATATATATATATATATATATATATATATATATATATATATATATATAGTTTTATGGGATCAAGTGCTCAATATCATAGATAGAGCGTATGTAAATATAAATATAAAAGTGAACATTCAAGTCAACACTAAGAGGCGACAGGCTGTTTCATACTGAACGCAATATATATATATATATATATATATATATATATATATGATCTCAATAATGTATACACATTTTAGATTTTATGTTCATAGGATATAAATCTAAGGACATCAAAGACATTTAATTAAGAAATGAAAGAGAGTTTAATTGTTTTGAGCTACGTGTGTTTAAACTTATTGCTTTTTTAGTCAGACACTGACGTCAGCGTAGATCCACCCTTTTTTTTTGTCATGTGCCGTCTACCTCCAGGACATTGTCGATCATGAATCTCCATAATTTCCCGTCCATTTTAGTTGTTAATTTTTTGCCTTTTTATTATCACTCCTAAATATTGTTCCACCATCCATTTATTTAAACTCACTGGATAGTTTACGTGTTTTTCTTCTGTCCCTCTTGACTTAAATCTGTTCTTTGAGTATCAAATTTTCCAAACCCTCTTTGTTCATGATGTTCCCAATTAATTTCAGTTCTCTCTTCCTGATGTTAAGTATAATTGTATTTTATGTCTCAATTTTCCCGAAAACCTCTGTTGCTTTAAGTTTCTTCTTCATTTGTGAGATTATATAGTTATCGCCGCCATGTAGGAGGACCTGTATTATGTAATAGTTCAGTACTCTTTTCTTCGTTTCCAACAACATTGTCCTTTTCCTTAATAATTTGTTTAGCATTTGAGAGATCCTTTGCCTATCCCATTCCTCCTTTGGATTTCAATGTCGAACATTCTGAAAACAGTTCTCAGACATTTAAATTGTTGTACATATATGATTCTGGTATTACCGATTTGAAATTCACATGTCGGACTGTTCATTTTGCTAATAACCAGGTATTCTCTCTTCTTGCAATTGATGTTTCGTACTATCTTCTCGCTTTCCTTGCCTAACTTCTGCAGGAGATATTGCAGTTTCCTTTCTGTGCCAGCTATCAAAACTGTGTCATCTGCACATCTTATGTTGTTAAGATCGTGATCGCCAGAAATGAATCCTAAGAATTCCTTTAATGTATAGTCTGAATAAGTCCGGTGAGAAGACACTTCCTTGTCTTAAACCCTTTCTATTTTTGTATATGTATTGAACTCATTTCCACCCATATACAAGCGGTTTGCTATCAGCATAGGTTCTGGATTATTGTAATAACCTTCTTAAATATGTCAAGCTTACCTAGCAGTTCCCACATTTCTTTGTAAGGGAATTTTATCAAACGCTTTTGCATAAAACCTGTTGACATTTTGTTCGACCCAAATGTTGTGGGCAATGGACACGTGTTTCTGGCCTATTTATTCAGCTGAATCTGAAAATCAATTCCATTCTGCGCCATAACATCACGATTTCTCAATACAGATAATTTCTTTTTTTCTTAAAATAGGTCAAATTACCCACTTAACAGTGATATGCCAGGGCCAAGTAAAACCAATCTTTAACGTTTTAAGATTAGATTAACTTATAAAAGGAAAACTATCACAGTAAGTGAATATCAGATTCAGCGTGAAAAAATAGCCCAGAAATAAGTGCCAATATTTAAGTGGAAACAATGTCGATCGGTATAATCAATGAAAAACAGGTTCACACACTTCTGCATAGACCGGTGTAATCTATGAAAGATAGATACACACACTTCCGGTAGACTTACCTTTAATAATTCATTTAGAATTTAGTCGCATTTTATGTTCATCATTATATTTGTCTCACTGAACTTGCTCTGGGCGATATATATCAACTTGTAGGTATTTCTATTCGAAAGAAAAATTAATGTGAAGTATGGTGGAATACAAAGAATTGCACTTCTCATTCAGAGGTGGTAGATCAGTTTGAAATTCCTTTTTATCCAATCTCTGCGTTTTCAGTTTCGATCTCTAAATTCAAATTTAAAATGCCATTTCTACTTTTAAATCTTACTCTTAAATTTTTGTAATCGCACACACCTGAAAAACTAGGATGTATTTAATAAGCATAGTGTTGTATGTATTCGACTATATGTATGCGTTATAAGGTGTTCTGAACTCACTAAATACGGAGTTGCAAGACATTTATGCATGTTTTACTCTTTAGCTTGAGGTAAATCGCTTTAGTTGAAGAGGCTCAGAGTTTTATGGAACGTCATCAGTATACAACACACTTCAGCAGTAATATTCCCCGTTAATAACGTTCTAAAGTTTGCCACGGTGTCATGTAAAAAAGGAGCTAGCTTTGTCAAGCAAAAATCCGTAACGTGGAACGATACGGGAACATCAAAATAGAAACAGAAACTAAATTATTGTCTTTGAGATCAGAGTGCTAACATTTAAATCTGTTGGTGTAAAAATCTATATCTTGTGTCATATTTGTTGTTGGTCGTTTTATTAATATTATTTTCTTTCTTTTTTTATTAATTTTCAGTACGCCAATAGATTTTCGACATCTCCCTCCATAGTAAAATTCTCTGTAGTTTCGATGTTCCCACCCACCCAGGGTGCAAAGCAAGCAAATAGGTGCGGCTGTTCCAGTTAATTTCCAGCCCTTGACGCGTGTCGTAACCATTCCCTTTGTTCCTTCGCTTACATTTTCCCCAGATTCTCATCTCGCGCCAACATTTTCTTTCACTCTCCTTCGAAATCGGCAGAGCATGGGCAGAAATTTTACGTATACATAAGTAAACTTCTCTTTTTAACAGACTTACCAGAGATCTCGTCTTTCTGATTCTAGCAGAATGGCTGCTATCTTTAAAAACTCATCACACAACCCGCACCCACCCACACACATATATATATATTTATATATATATACATATATATATATAAATGCACACATACACACATACACAATTACATATATAATTATATATATATATATATATATATATATATATATATATATATATATATACATATATATATCAAATACATAAAACGCTCAAACACTAGTATTCCACTGTTTTAATTCATTACATTAGAATAAAATCACGATCCAAATCATCGACCTTCAAATTAGGCCTGAAGATTTGGATCGTGATTCAGACTCAAATGTTATAAACTATAACCATGGAATATTAGTGTTTTGAGCCTTTTATTTTTTATTATTATATATATATATATATATATATATATATATATATATATATTAATATATCAATATATATATATATATATATATATATATATATATATATATATATATATATATATATATATATATATATATTACCAATGTTTTTGTTTGCTGTCAGGAATCATTGATTTCGAAAGAGTTAAGAGTTACATGCTTCGTTTCAGGTGTATATTCATGACAAAAATGAGTTTTTAAAACGACTGAGATGTATATAACACAAGGGCATTTAATAGCGTAGCTTGGAATTTATGGGTAACAAGCTATTCTACTATTCCATTCATATATTAGATTACTCTTCTCTCACAAGCTTTCCCTGTGCAAGACTAAGTGTAAAGTAATTGGCGTGTCTCGAGAAAAAACTAGAGTTCTAACGCTAGCCCCAGAGAAAGATTTAGTGTCCAGAGAACATTTCGCAAAGGTTTTACGACAAAAGTTGAATAAATATAAAAGGATCTTTATAATGCTGACCACTGTGTAATTAATGGGCACCTCAATGTGGTGCAATGGTTAGCAAGCTTGTTTCGCTAGAACTGTTGCAACTTAGTAGTGAGTTCGATCCTTACTGGGTGCCTCATAGTTTCGGCCTTGTGCCACATCTGAGCTATGCTTGGAAAATCACTGTGTAAATAGTGAGGCTAATGATAATCTCATTTTGTGGTTATTATCCAAAGAAATTTTGAATTTCATTTTTGAGATGATGAATAGTAAATATAAGTTGTTTTAATTATTTTCCCAGCCTTCTTCAGTATCTCCCTATATTTCTGAGCTGAGGTATTATGTACACTATTTACTTTATTCGGATTATTATCCTCAGCTTTGTCACCATAATTATTACAACGTTTCGGCCGTTGTACGCTCCGGCCTTCTTCAATATCTCCCTATATTTCTGAGATGAGGTATTATGTACACTATTTACATTATTCGGACTATTGTCCTCACCTTTGTCGCCATATTTAGTACAACGATTCGACCGTTGTATGCTCAGGCTTTCTTCAGGCGATAACTGATAACTGACATCCATTTAACATGGCACGTTGAACATGAACTAGCCCAGTGAGCAAAGTAAAGGGTTCAGTTCGACATTTCAACCACCTGAAGAAGACCGGAGCGTACAACTGCCGAAACGTTGTAATAAATATGGCGACAAAGATGAGGACCATAGTCGGAATAATATAAATAGTGATACTGGAGTCATGAACTATTGTATGCATTGATATCAACGCTTATTAATATCGGCATTGTTTCTTTCAAGTTAAACTAACATCTGCCGGTTCCAAGAAAACTCCAAAAGTAACTACTAGAGACTTCTCTTGAAAATGGACAACATTTGACAACACAGTTTTATCAAGTACCCTCAGAATAATTATTTAACCACCAAGGTCATTCATGTTAACATACTGATATGGTTGCTATATTAGGGGATGACATTGCAGCTTTATCAACCGTGCAAAAGTGGGCAGCTAAATTTAAGAGAGGAAAGAAGAGTCTTGAATATGATCTCCAGGTCTGGACGTCCTGCAAATGCCACCAGCGAGGAAAATATTCATCGTGTTCATCACATGTTGATGTCTGACAGGTGATTTACTATCAATCAAATAGCTAATGCTATTAGCATATGCCGCGAGAGAGTTGAGAATATTCTGCAAATTGAATTTGACATGACGATGATTTCTGCTTCGTGTGTACCACGTCTTCTTACACATGATCAAAAGTGCACCAGACTTTTCACATCACGGATAAATCTGACATTGATGCAGATCCAGTTTGTTTCCTTAAACATTTCCTAACCCAGGATTTAATGACTTTGAGCCAGACACCAGCCATGGAGTGGAAACACCCCTCCTCACCTCATCAAAGAAGGTTGTTTCATGAACAGCAAGAGTCATGTCCTCAGTTTTTTCTGGGATGCAAAAGCCATTGTTTCCAGACTTCAAACGGGCCATATCATCAATAGAGAGCGATGCCATCTTGCTAGGGCAGTTACGAAAGACTATCAAGAACAAACACCCAGTAAAATAGAATAAAGGTGTCTTGTTTCATCAAGAAAATGATTCGACACACAATTCCTTAGTTTCAATGCGTGATTGTGGCTTTGAAATATTTGATCATGATCTCTATTCTCATGATTTGGTTCCATCATGCTATCATCTGTTTCCCAACATGAAATAAAATTGGTTATAGCAGTTATGATGACGCCATATCTGCTGTTGATGACTTTTAGACCAGCAAGATGAAAAGATCCAAACACTGCAACACGGATGGAAGAAATGTGTGGACAGCAAAGGGGACTATGTTGAAAAATAAACCCCTTTGGTTACATTCCATGGGAGTATGTTGGTTAGACCTTGAACTTTTCAGCCGACATTAGTTACATTACGGTCAAGTAATCTCTGGTGTTTATTTTTTGGCTGATTGAATTGCTGTTCATTATTTTACAATAATGTCATTGTGAAGTCAGGGCTACTTCGATCCTTCTGAAGCAGTGAAAAATGTTTTGCTATCTGCTTCAATTATGGATCGGGATTGTAGCTTATTAGAGATAGAAATTATTTAAACGTGCATTGCTCTCATCAGGTGGCTGACAGTTCAATTTCTGTATTAGGTAATGAAACATACAGCAGAAATGAAAAAAAAAACTGTCATCAAAAAATAAAACCAGATATCGCCTATCGTCCAAACAATGGACACAGGAAGATGGCCGAAGATCAATTGGTCGAAGTATTATTCCTTATAATTATCCAAGACAGCATTCTTCGAATTAAAATTACCGGATGTAATCCAAGAATGAATTTACCTGACATAATCCAAGACTGCATTCTTCTATGTAAGATTACCAGCTGAGTTATAACATGTTAACCGTGTTTCGGGTGGTATATTAGCCCGCAGAGATTGCTGTCTATCGATGGAGGTCTGCTGGAGAATAGCTGTGTTGCTGGAGCGGCAGCCGATGGTATGCTGGAGCGGCAGGCAACGGTCAGCTGGGGCTTTGGCTGATGATGGCTGGAACCTTGGGTCGGTACTCTGCTGCTTGAATAGATACTACACTTTGTTCTCATTTTTGTTGTTAGCACAACGTTTCGACAGTTGTACAACCCACCATCATCAGCTACTTCTCAATCCGGGTAACCTTCACCGATTATCGAATTGAACACTTTCTCTAATCTACAGGGAAAGATATTTGTTGCCCGTGTGAAAGGCTCGTCTAGTTCTTATTTAACACTACCCAGTTAGCGGTCACCAACGTTTCCCTTAGAAATACACATTTGTCTCACTTTCTATATTACTTTTCTTGTCTTCTATTGTACAGTGTAACCCGGATATAAGAGAGTTGTCGGGACCGGAGAAGAAGTCTCTTATATCCGGGTTCTCTTATATCCGGGTTTGGTCTATTATATATACATTAACACAGGCTCTAATTTGGGACCAGAGAAAATCTCTCTTATATCCGGGTTACATTGTATAACTAAATCAGCACAATACATTTTCGCTCGTCAATACGCAACACCATTTCAGACGTAGTCAAGTCAACAGAACATAAAACACCTCCATCTGTAAAAATACTGATTTCGGTTTCAAAAAGAACTGAACACACAACCTTTATCGTAGGAAATAATCTTTCAATATAATAATATTTAAAATAATCAAGAACTACAGTTCGAATGTATGTGTTACCTTCATCTTTCAATTACCTGATGGTCCCATTGTACAGGCATTTCACATGTAATAATTGGAAAACTTATTTAGCTCATCAGCTGTGGAATGGAATGTTGACGTAACGTGATATTACACGGTACACGCCAAATAGTAACATTCTCATTCTCTTTCCGATACTTCGTTAACATATGATTGCTTAATCTGGCACAAAAGTAAGAAAATGTAAAAAGTGCTCGTAGTTCATGCTAGCACATACACTGTTACAGATGTAGCAAAATTCTTGAACGTAGTTAGGAATATATATATATATATATATATATATATATATATATATATATATATATATGTGTGTGTGTGTGTGTGTGTGTGTGTGTGTGTGTGTGTGTGTGTGTGTGTGTGTGTGTGTGTGTGTGTGTGTGTGTGTGTGTGGATATGTATATTTATATATATATATATGTGTGTGTGTTTTGTGTGTGTGTGTGTGATATATATATATATATATATATATATATATATATATATATATATATATATATATATATATATATATATATTAATATATAAGGTTTCACCCCAAGCAAGGCAGGAGGCCATTAGCACGCAAGGGGTTACAGAGTATTGGAGTGAGACCAAATAGGAATGATAGAGGAAAGGATGAAGAGAAGGATGGGGGGATAAAACAAGGCATCTGAAGACGTCGATTGACATTACATTTGAATAGTTGAAGATTATAGCTATCAGGGAAACGGGAAAAGGGGATAGAGTTCCACAGGCTACAGGTGCGAGACATGAAAATATCGGAGTAGCAGAGACGGCTACATTTAACAGTTTCGACAGTGAAAGAGTTTGAGCGAGATGCCAGCCAAGTAGAACGCTTAAATTCATGAAGTCTGGGAACCAGCGAAAGCAGCCCATCGGAACACTTACCATGAAACTATTTGTATAAAGACAAATGGAGGCGACGGCGCGTCTTTGAGAGAGCCACTGCAGACGAGATGCCAGACTAGGGCCAATTACATTGCATATCTGTCTCTGGATCTTATCAAGGACCTTGAGACAAATAGAAGGGGCACCAGTCCATATATGGCAGCAATACTCCATGCAAGGGCAAATGGTTGATCTGTAGATTTGAAGGATCGACTCCGGTGAGAAAAATTTCCTGGCGCGGTTGACGAAGCTATTGACTCAATGTATTTGTTCCATCACAGGTCAGCAGTCAATGTGAGGCCGAGTAGTCGGAAAGAGGAACTCTTGAGAAGTTGAGCGTCAGACATGGAGGGACAGGGACGGTTCTCTGTGATGAGTAATAGAGAGCAGTTTTGTTTTTGAGGCGTTAAAGTTAACCAGCCAAATCCTGTCCCAGTTCACAACTGATTGGAGGTCCTTTTTGAGACGAACGGCCAGGTTAGTTTTGTCAACGACACTAGATTTGTTTTTGAGGCAGGAGTAAATTGTAGTGTCGTCCGCGTAGATGCATACTTGGGAATCTATGACATCGGGAAGATCGTTGATAGGACCATGGGATAGTCTAATTCAAGCCATTCTGTACGCGGCTATATTCAGCCCCTAAGTGTCTGTCTCGGAGCATTGTTTTAAATTTATTTTCAATGCCAGTCCTCCTCTGATAGACGCGTTGTTAATGAGAAACAGTTTGTGTTACAGGCTGGTGGGGGCGTAAAATATTTTATATTTTATCCCGGGGTAATCGGTCTGGGGTTGTAGTTTATTTATGGCTAGAACCTATCGTTGTTTGTAATTTAATATCAGTTCCTACTATGTGGAGTTTCATACACGAGCCCGAAACACACACACACACACACACGTGCGCGCACGCAC
>CAHIKZ030000485.1:90000-97500 GCA_903632075.3 Acanthosepion pharaonis
TTAACAAGGAACCTACGATAGTTTTATATAAACTTGTATATTGTATAGAAGTCGTAGTAATCTAAAGTTGAGCGAGAGAGATAAGAAGAATTTCTACTCATAATAGGATGAAATTTCTACTTTTTGTTACCTGTTTCATGATTCAAGGAAATCCGAATTATACGATGAAAAAATAAACTTTGTGCTGCCTCTAGTTAACGTCACACTGTTGTCGATTACCAGAATAAGCTGTAAATTCCCTGTGAGCTGATACTGAAATTTATTTTTCACTTACGCAATTACATACCAAGACATTTTTGCTAAAGTCATACAATGATAACTTTTGTGCTAACAATGAGCAAATAAGCTGTAGCATAAAGACAAGATTATTTACCCGCAACCACATTCAAATTATTACAACAAAATGTAAACTTTCTTGAAACTATAGTGAAATCTATTTGACAGAAGAATTTGGAAGCTAATTCTAACTTACTTTCTATTCCGAAATCAAAATCAAAATTAAAATTCCAGGTAAGAGGCAGCAATTAAAATTTGCAAGATGAACATACTAATAAAAATCTATGAAAACGCATAGTAATTCATTGTCTGCAAAAACCAGATGAAATATTGTTGATCTTAATGGCCTTCTGTTTTAGATTGCAAAAACATGACATGGCAATTTGTTTTATCGTAATAGTCGCTTTAATCGATTTCCTTCGCTGAAATCGGAAACGTTATCGGATATATGTTTGTCTTATAATATTTGAGATTAATATATCACTGTACTTGCCGAACTACGGGTCGAATATTTTGTTATCAATAAAAATGCTGTAATTTAAGAATTCCAATGTAGCCAGCGAACATGCACCATGCATATGAAGACAAGCAAAACGCAAAGTAATGAGGATTCTCATTCTTTTGCATTACCATTTACCCAATGCAAGGTAAAAGAACCACTGAAGTTAGAGGGGTAATAAATAAGGATGCTATGCGAACAGAAGAGGAGGAGGTAAGAAATGAAACTTAAATGGATATGGAAGAAAGGTATCCGTTGACAATAAACTTGAAGAGGATATGACAATCGTCGCGGAAGCATCCTCTCGCGTGGTTGTTTGGCAAAGCAACGGTTGTCCGAATGGAACTTCAATCTTATCAACGGTATGCGAAGGCAATGACGATGATTTCTCTTGTGTACATGGCATGACGGGCCTTCATTATAAATGTCTGAGATTGTGCAGCTAGGGAATATAACTTGCCAAAACATTTTTCATGAAAATATTGATAGCGAAGCAAGTGGCTTAAGACATTGCGACTTCGGGAAAGGTGGTTGTATGTTGTAAAAGAATTCATTGTTTACAAGGAGTGTTAAAAGTCTTCGGAAATAGTTAATGCGGAATTGCTCCATTTTTCATATGATCTGAATCTTGTGAAGATAGAGTATGGTAAGTGAAGTTCAATTTGGAATGGCAAAAGAATCTTACCATTGTTACAGCGCATTTAGCGATGGATATGACTTCCTAGTGATTTCCACATAGAGATTTCGTCCCAATGAACGCTTTAAACTAGGCACTTCTTTGATAATGCAACTTTTCATCGACACGGATGAGACTTTAGGATCAGCTTGGTGATGGTAAAATAGTAATATTTTGTTCTTTGAAGTTTTAGTAGTTACAAGTCATTGGGTTGTAAGAGCTAAGCCAGAAGAGAGATCAATTGCCTGACTCTGTTCAGCCAAATATTTCACTAGATCCGTCTATATTTCTGAAATGAGGTATTGTAACTATTTAAAATATTTACCCTGTTAGGATTGTTGTTCTCACAAAATAAAGGGTTCAGTTCGAAATTACAGCATGCAAAACCTGAAGAACGCCGGAGCGTACAACGTCCGAAACGTCGTGGATATGACAATAAAGATGAGGTCATTAGTCTGAACAATGTAAATAGTGTAATTATTTCAGTAGATATTTAAAATATATTTCGAGAAGCAAAGGGAAAATAGTAAACAATTAGTAGTATATTACGCAGATAGGATATGATCACGAAAGGTTAAAAACATTTGAAAGTTCTGATATGAAAGGATGTAACTATTCCATCAACGTGTATTTTATTACACACATGTTGAATATATTTGCCTGTGATTTATTTGAATAAATGCTTCAATGTCTGTACAGACACCACATTGCAAAGAAATGTGTTCCTAATACATTTATATTATGAAACTCAATTCATGTTCAGTAATTTTATTAATCTTTTTGACATATAGGGGGTAATATTAGTACATATAGTTTCTTCTACAAACGTGGACACAGGATATGTTAATTAATATATATATATATATATATATATATATATATATATATATATATATATATAGTTGTATATTTAGGCAGAAATCCTTCCTTTATGCATGTTTCATTAAAAACAACAGAGATACTACGGTTAAGCTTTTTATATAATTTTTCTTGTGTTCTGACAAGAGCTTTCTTTTCTGGACAAAGGTGTGTAAGAAATGTCCGAATGTTTTATATTTCCGAGCGCTTTCGGCTATACCTTTAGCCATTATCAAGGATGATTCGATTTTCAGCTTAGTTGAGTGTGTGCGTTCTGTGTATGTATCCGTGTGTGGTAGGGATGTATGGTATCTACGAGCTATTAAAATTCCTGAATGACATCATCACTCCATACCTACCTACCCATTACAGCATCACATCCACCCACGAATTCCTGCAAATTTTAAAAACTACAAAAGAAACAAACCAAGGTATAATAGCGTCACTGGACGTCGAAAACTTATTTACAAACGTCCCCGTCGACCAAACTATTGACATTATCCTCAACTCTGTATTCAATAATAATTCCATCTCTCCGCCATCCATCAAACCATCCATCATAAAAAATTACTACACGCATGCACAACCAAAGTCCCATTCTATGACCATAATGGCAATATTTATACCCAAACTAATGGTGTTAGTATGGGAAATCCACTCGGTCCATGCTTTTCCAACTATTACATGTCCTACGTAGAACATACTATATTTACACAGGTCCGCAAACCGAAAATATATGTTCGCTACGTAGACGATATCTTTATTTTAGCTAATAACATTAAAGAAATAGAGACACTTAAGACCACATTTCAGAAAAGTTCCGTCCTTAACTTCCATTCATATGAACTTAGCCAAAAAAACAAACTTCCATTCTTAGATGTTCTCGTTGAATACAACAATAACACTTTCATTACATCATTATACAAAAAACCCACAAGCAAAAACTCGTGCCACCTTAATTTCAAAAGCGAATGTCCACTTAGGTACAAAATAGCAGTAATAAAAAACTTTCTAAATAGAGCACACTAGAACTCATCCTCTCGACTACTCTTTCTCAAAGAACTTAACAACGTTAAACAAACACTAATCAACAACGGTTTCCCTAACTACCTTATAGACCAACAAATTAGAATATTCCTCCCCAAAGAAAGTAATAACGATAGCGAACACACAGCCAAAAATCACATACACGTTTATTACAAAAATAAAATGCATATTAATTACAAACAAGACGAATCTTCTCTAAGCCATATTATAAAGAAATATACTACTCCTATTGATCCGAATAAAAAAATCAAACTTATTATCTATTATAAAAATTTAAGACAGCCAACCTTATCCTCAAAAATAACAACACACCAACTAAGTCAAAATTACAAAGAAAGAACTTTACCTATGAGTTCAAATGCCCTTTAAGGAACTGCGTTCCCAAACAAACCGGACTCATAAATAATTATATCGGTTACACAACCACATGCTTATCCAGACGTCTTACGTTACACCTATCTGAACCCAGCACCATCAGAACACATTTAAACACACACTCAGATTTACCCGACGCCATTAGGAACATACTAGTAGAAAACACAAATATATTAACTGCATCCACTTGCAAAAAAGACTAAAAATAATGGAAGCTCTAATAATAAAAAAGAAAAAGCCAACTCTTAACAATATTATCTACGAACAAAGCCACAATGTGCTAAGCGTATTTGGAAATTAAAAACATCCCTACCACACACTGATACATACACAGAACGCACACACTCAACTAAGCTGAAAATCGAATCATCCTTGATAATGGCTAAAATTATAGCCGAAAGCGCCCGGAAATATAAAACATTCGGACAGTTCTTACACACCCTTTGTCTAGAAAAGAAAGCTCTTGTCAGAACACAAGAAAAATTTTATAAAAAGCTTAAACGTAGTACCTCGTCTGTCGTTTGTAATGAAACATGCATATGTATATATATATATATATATATATATATATATATATATATATATATATATATATATATAATTTTGTATATATTTAGGCCGCAATTTTTCATTAATGCATGTTTCATTAAATAATATAGATAAGTTTTGTCTATTTATTTTAAGCAAGTTCCTTTCATATTGTTTGATAACCTTAATTACATTATCGTTGAAAGACGAAAGTTAAACACCATATTGATACATGTTTAAATCCAATCTAAGCTTTCGTCCTACTTAAGCTATTATTAAAGATGACAATTTCAATAAATCAAACAACACACAGGCGAAACAACAATAATAGTCCGTTCTTGCTGCTTGAAAATTTTAAAGTAACGACAAACTCGTATAGACAAGACGCGAAATAATATATATATATTTTTTTTATATATATATATATATATATATATATATTCTATATATATATATATATTCTATATATATATATATATATATATGTGTGTGTGTGTGTGTGTGTGTGTGTGTGTGTGTGTGTGTGTGTGTACATGAATTCACAGGATGATAGAATCGATGTAGAACTCAATGTCCATTACAGAGTAAGAAAATAATGTAAAATCTCTAAAACTAATATTCTAAGGTTAGAATGTATTATATTGGAATCGTAATCACAATCCAAATCATCATACCTAAAAAATCTTTTTGGGAATTTGCAGGTCTCATGATTTGTATCGTGATTACGATTCTAATGTAATAAACCTAACCATGGAATATTAGTGTTTGAGTCTTATATATATATATATATATATATATATATATATATATGTAAAGAAAGAACAGTAAGATATATAATCCGGTGTTCTTATAGATATTTTTAATTTTACGAAATAATGCTCAATGTAAATTTAAGATAGTAAAGGACATTAATGCTACAGATAAAATTTTAGTAAAATCCGACAAAACTGGAAACTTTCATAAAACAACTATAAAGGAATACAACGACCTAAGAAATAAGGACTTGCATAAGAACTACAAGAAAGCGAATAATAATGACCTCAACATAGTTCGGAATATCAATACTAGCAGTAAAGAAATCACTGATAAACCGAAGATCAGTGATACGGTAAGTCAACTATATAAAAAAGAATGCTACATAACCTTAAAGAACCACAAAACAGATTTTGAGGCTAATCCCACTACAAGGATAATAAATCCAACATGACCGGATATCGGAAAAATTAGCAAAATGATCCTTGAAAGGGTAAATAAACAAATTAAAGAAAAAATAAGCCTGAAACTTTGGATTAATACCAAGGAAGTGATAAACTGGTTTATTTAAATAAAAGAAAAAAAACAGCTGTACACTAATGCAGTTTGATATTGATAATAATTACCAATCAATATCTAAATAACTATTTATGAATGCGTTGGACTTTGCCACCCACTATACGGATGTTACAAGTGAAGAAAAGAACATTATTCTCTATGCGAAAAAATCAGTACTTATACATAAAGGTGAGCAATGGATTAAGAATTCTTATGACCACTTTGACATCACAATGGGATCACTAGATTCAGCTGAGTCTTCTGATCTCATTGGTCTTTTTATTTTATACAACCTTACAGCGCACCCTGATATCAATATAACTGACATTGGTTTGTACAGAGACGATGGACTTATGGTTATTAGAAACTCAACTAACTTCAAAATAGATAGAATTAGAAAGATATTATATAAAGAATTTAAAAGCATGGGCTTAAAAATTACGGTTAGCACTAAATTAAAAAAGTGAACTTCCTAGATATAAGATTAGATTTAAATAATAATACATACACACCGTATAAAAAATCCAACACCAATCCTTTATATATACACCCTAAATCAAATCAACCCACATCTATAATTAAATATATACCGTTATCTATCAGTAAAAGAATTAGTACAAATTCAGCAAATGACAAGATTTTCGATGAGCATATCAATTCCTATAACAAAGCTCTAAAAGAGAGTGGATACAAAAACCCAAAACTAACTTATATAAAAAATGAAAATGGAAACCATAGAAAAAACAGATGTAGAAAAATAATTTGGTATACACCCCCATACAACCAAATGGTAAAAAACAAATTAGAACAAAAATTTCTCTCATTAATAGTTAAGCATTTTCCTAGTGGAAGTAAACTAAGTACTATTTTCAATAAAAACACACTAAAATTGAGTTACAGCTGTACGGAAATCTTAGAAAAAAATTACCAAAAAACAAAATGCTAATATCTTAAATAAACACTTATACCAAAACCAAAACAATTTAGACAATGGAAAAATAAAAACTGATGAAAATAAACAAAAATTATGTAGTTGTAGAAACCCTCAAAATTGCCCTCTACAAAATAAATGTCGCACTGAATCATTAGTATACCAATGCAATATCTCTTCAATTGAAAATCCTGAAAACGTAAATATATATATAGGTTGCACTAGCCATGAGTTCAGAAAAAGATTCAACCAACATCAAAGTTCATTTAGGCTAAATAAATATAAAAATCAAACAACCCTCTCGAAGTACTTCTGACACCTAAAAGAATCAAATAAAACGCCTAGAGTAAAATGGAAATTAATAAGAAAAACTAGAATATGTAGGTAATTAATGACCCATGTCCTTTGTGCATACATGAGAAAATATACATTACTAAGTTCATAAAAAAATAAAAATTTACTGAATCAGAGAAATGAAATAGCTATTTAATGCCGTCATTGTCAAAAGTTTTCCATAAATAATATTTAAAAATAAAAATAAATTTAAAAAGGGTGACCTCGTAATATACGTACTTATATTTAATGGAAAATATAATTTTGTATACTGTAAGTAATTCTATTACATTTACAAAAAAAATCAATTAAAATAACAGTGAAAATACTTTAAAGTTGTATTTAAAACTTTAGTTAAAACGAATTCTAACCTAAACATCTTTTTTAAAAATTGTAGTTAAATAAAACGTATTCTAACCAAAACACCTCTCTCAAAGTACTACCGGAACTTAAAGGAATCCAATAAAACACCTACAGAAAAATGAAATTATGATGCAAAGCTATAAGATGTAGGCCATTGAATGTCCCATCTCCTTTGTACAGACATGTGAAAATATATATTACTAAGAACAAAAAAAATTAAAAATTGAATTAGCTATTTTTACCGTAATTGTCATAAATTTTACTTAAATAATATTTAAATATAAAATTTTAACAAAGGTAATA
>CAHIKZ030000485.1:102500-160000 GCA_903632075.3 Acanthosepion pharaonis
CAAGAGTTCCGTCTATCCAATTTCAGGCACAAGGCTTGGGTTAACCGCTGGTATCGTTTTCAGGCACTTTAGAAATGTGCTGCACGCTGTGATCGACCTCGATCCAGCCTGAGACCATATATATATATATATATATATATATATATATATATATATATATATATATATATATATATATATATATATCAGCAAATATATATATATATATATATATATATATATATATTTATCCATTTCATAATATGTGACGTTATTTGTTTACATTTGATACTCCACGAGCAGATATGAATGTACGTGGGAGATTCATAGAAGATTGAAGTTCAAAATACAGCTAATTCCACCTTGCTAACCGAACGCTTATTGACGGAGGTTGAAAATTTCTCAGACATTCAAGCCGGTAAATGTTGTTTAATACTGTTTATTATTAACAGAGCATTTACTTAAATATGTTATCTCTAAAAAGAATGTATAAACATAAAAATGTCTTAAAATAAATTTCGGACTTTGTCCATTTCATAATGTGTGACGTCATATATATATATATATATATATATATATATATATATATATATATATATATATATATAAAGAGGATTTCATATTTATTATACTAATAATATACATTTATCATGATTAATTTTTAATTTATTTCAAGCTTGAATTCAATGGCAAAGTTTGTTAATGCATCTCCCTTTGATATATCCTTCAGTTCAAAATGTCTAGTTCTTGAGTCTTTTCACAGTTTTTATTTTGGATTTAGATCATATATATATATATATATATATATATATATATATATATATATATTTAATCTGCACCTTTAAATACAGCGATAAAAAAGGACATTTCAAAACATGATGAAAATAAGAAAAAACAGGTGTAAAAAGTGATAATATCCAAATACAAGACAATTAACAAAAATCAGCTAAATCGGTTTATCGGTCCACTTTGGCTAGAGCCGACTGCACACAGTGACTGTAATGGAAAGGAAATGCAGATGGCGCCGCCTATCGCTTCTGATAACCTTACCCGCCACCGTCGTTCAAAGACACAACGTTTGATTGTGCTGTATCTGTAGACAGAAAGCAAATGGCTGCCCTGACAGAATAGAGCTGGTGCGAAACCCAATTCTCTGCTTATGAAGACAGAAAATATCTACAGCTTCCTCGCGAAATTGTCCGGACGGTGAGCTGAGGCTTTAGCGATGCAAATGATTCCTTTTTGTAGTCAACTGTTAATTTTTTGGGTTCCAGAAAAGCAAGCACCTTTTCTGGGAAGGAGACAGTGTGCCTCGCTGAACGTATAACGTGGTGGCTGTGCTTTACCGGGGATTACTGTCCGTGTTACCCAGCATCATCTGAAATTTGTTCGTCCTTCTTTATGTTTCCGTTATCTCAGCTACGTTCGTCCGTTACGTGTGGTGTTCCTACGTGGAAGTTTTGTCCGTACCATGCTCGCCGTAATCCAGTGTTTGGCTCCTTTAGTGTTCGATTCCGCTACTGCTGATTTTCCATCCTCCTCTTCGTTGACAGAATACTTCAGTGACTAAAATGAACACCAAAGACCAAATGTTATTTAATAAGTATATAACGATTCCATGCTAGTTACATTTTAGCCAAACAATTATTCCCTCTGCCTACATGATGTCAGTGATGGCTGATAAGACTTAATATAAATAGATTTCAACAACTTGAAATTAAATTAACGAATTAGCCTCTCTTGGTTTTCATATTTCTTTTAACGCTATTATTAAATCTGTTTAACAGTAAATATATTTTATATGTAATTCTTTACAAGGGGTCACATCTATGATAATATTATCACAATCATTAGGGATCCACTGGCAAGCCAGCACTTTAAGTTTTACGTTTTATTCGTAAACATTAAATGTAATTAAGAGATGAAGTGTTGGCTTGAGGCAATAAAAATATGGTTCTACTGAATATAATTGACAAAATATATGAACAATGAGGAAGTTTTAATGATAAGGAGAACTAAAATGTAAGTAAATTGCTAAGGATCAGAAAGGGACATTTGACAGATAAAGAAGGGGGCTTGGAGAATTTGACGCTCCCAAGTCCTACTGATATCAAAATGAGCAAAAGTTGACAGAGATTTACGTATAGAGAGGGACTATGAAGATGGATTTCAGAAAATGAACGGTGAGATATAGCGATTGAAAGATGCTATAAAGGATAGAAAATTGTGGAGATCAATGATCGCCCATGAGAAAGAACATGCCCCATAAACAAAGAAGTACTGAGTAAATGGAAACTGACTTCTAAGATTTTCCTCGTGGAATCTTTTGCATAGGCATTACATTTTGTTGTCAAAGACCATGACCTGAAATCACACAAACAGATCATCGTCTTTTTTTTTTCGCCTGATTACTATGCAATAAAGTTGCACATCTCCCTTTGGCAACAGTAGAAGATTCCCACTTTGCTTCAAACAGCACCACATGCATGTGCGTGAGCGTGTGCAGATAGATAGATAGATAGATAGATAGATAGATAGATAGATAGAAAGGAATAATAAAAATCTCAGCAATAAACATATCAATCCATCAAATGTTCAAACTCTTTGCATCTGTCATTCACAAGCTCCAAATGTATTATAATGAAAATTATGAAAATATAAATATTAGAAAAGAATTTTAATAACTTAACTAAATTCTAGTATTAATGGATCATAGAACAAATATTATAATACTGGTAATACTGCTATAATACTTACTGTTTGCAGCCCCTACCTATATATATATATATATATATATATATATATATATATATATATATATATATATATATATATATATAAACGCAAACACAAACACCCAGGGACTGACATAGGTATGAACAGACTAAGACAGACAGACAGATATACAGATAGCTAGATACTGAACAAGACGAGATAGACAGATAATGAAACCAGGATAGCTAGCTTGCTAGCGAGATAGATAGATACTGAACAGGCTGATGTAGACAGATAAATAATGAAGAGACGAGGATAGCTAGATAGATAGATACTGACCAAACAGAGATAGATAATGAAGAGTCTAGGATAGATAGATAGATAGATAGATAGATAGATAGATAGATACTGACCAAACAGAGATAGATAATGAAGAGTCTAGGATAGATAGATAGATAGATAGATAGATAGATAGATAGATACTGACCAAACAGAGATAGATAATGAAGAGTCTAGGATAATAGATAGATAGATAGATAGATAGATAGATAGATAGATAGATACTGACCAAACCGAGATAGATAGATAATGAAGAGTCTAGGATAGATAGATAGATAGATAGATAGATAGATAGATAGATAGATAGATAGATATGAAAAGACTGAGATACCTTTATAGCTGAATAGTCAAAAATAATTATAGTGGCCTGTTTATATCAATGTTAAACGTCTTGTTTTCCAGCACATAAATACATCATAAGAAACACTTTTTCTTTCATGATAAAGTAAAAGCGAACATATTCATGTTTCTATCTGATTATGTTTAACTGTGGGTGGTTACATGACTATCTATGCCTACGCCCATATGTTTGCGTATTTAGAGGGTAAATAAATCTTACGCTTCCCATATGGATGTCTATCATCAAGGGCGTTGGCCTTCACTAAGGAGGCCACAAAGAAACTTATCATAAATTTACTGGAAACTATTTTAATTGAATACCACTATATACATATATATATATAATATGAGAATCGTTATAAATATGTTTTCAATTCTAATTCAAAGCATAAAATATTTCCTGTTGTTTCTACATTATAGTATAAACAGCAATATTTTGGGCACATTTGCATTCTGTGCAGGTCATCTTGGTTAACGCCAGACTATGGTCAGCTTTTTGCTTAATATGAGAAGTACCGGAAAACCATACCACCAGTTGAAGTTAGCACTGAACGTGAAATTGGGTAGACGGAAATATTTGGAAATACTCGAAGATCGGGCAAACACGAAGATACACGTCATCGTGATCATGCCTTTGACTGTTCAACCGGTTGACCAAGCCACTTTATCCAAGAAAATCTTTAAACTTGGGTTACATCTCTGATAATATTATCACACTCCTTAGTGAACCACTGCCGAGCCAGCACTTTCAGTTTTTCATTTTACTCATAAACATTAACTGTAATTAAAAGATGAAATGAAGACGTGACGCAATAGAAGTGTAGTTCTACTGAATACCATTGACAGAGTATATGAACAACGAGGGAGGTTTAATGAAAATGAAAAATAAAATGAAAGTAAATTGCTAAGGATCGGAAAGTGACATTTGAACTTTGACGTTCACAGGGCATACTGATGTCAAAACGATCAGAAAGAGACGTAACGGGAGTATGAAAATGGATTGCAGAATATGAACAGTGAGCTATAGTAATTGAAAAATGCTATAATGGATAGAAAATTGTGGACAGCCATGATCGCCCATGAGAAGGGACATGTTACATAAACGAAGAAGAAATGATTAAATGGAAACTCACTTCTAAGATTTTCCTGGTGGAAATCGTTTTCATAGGCAACTGGTTACGAATTATAGACAGATTTTTGGCTAATGTCGTCCCTGGAGATGGCTCCAGCATTCAGCCCCGTTGGGAAGTACTTGCAAACCATACCAAGAGTTGAAGTAAGCGCTCAAAGTGGAATTGGGTAGACGGAAATATTTCGAAATAATCGAAGATTGTGCAAGCATCGCGATTAATCAAATCACTTTATCGCAGAAAAACTAAGGTTCGCTCAGCATTGATGCGGCATAAACACAGACTGAGTGCTGGAATCTGCAACAAGGATTTATTCCACGCTATCGGACAGGTATACGAGAGCAGAACCACAAAGATATAGTTAGCAAGTCTCATTCGTTATATGAGATTTTCATGATTAAATTTTTGATTGTTCTTTTTTTTTTTTCAATATATATTTTTGCTTTATTTTAAATTTGTCGGTACCTTCTTGCATCAGAGCCTCGGGATCGTCATCCTCTCTTTCATTTACCTTTCTCCCCCCCCCATCCACGAGCGATGGTGGATATCGCTTTGGATCAAAAAGAATTTGACGAGACCAGTCCCGTAAATTTGATTTATGTTGGACCACATTGCGTGACGGTGAAGCACACACACTTGTCCAGACTCTCCTCCCTCGCGACTAAAAGGGAAATAAAACAGGTGAATTTTCTTGGTCTGTCAAAGTTCACCTTGGTTTCGCCATTCCGACGGGCGTTGTCCTCTTTCGTCGGTTTATACGTAATAACCTTTAATAATAACCGTTTTGTATTTATAAAATGATGTAATGAATACACCTGGGTTTCTCCTCACAGTAATATGATTGGCTGGTGTCAGACATAAATACAGACTGATGTGGAGGTACAGGACGAAGCCTATTGGCTACTCTATAGTCTTCGCCTATTGGCTAAGCCTATTGCCTACCACTACGACGAGGACCAGTCCATTGCGGTTACCTGCTAGATTGTCCTACTCGGTTACAGTAGTCCAAAACCATTTTGTTACTTCGAACAAATATCTCCCTTTCCGGGAAATATAAAACAATAATTATTATAATTAAGATGGTATTATTTGAATTAGATTCTTGTTAGTATACAGGGATGTTAAATTTAACATCTTTAATCCTAATATAAACATTGCAGAATAACAGTCCTTGGGCTATATTTGCGCTATCCTGTGTTGAATATGCAGAGTGGAATCCATTACAAACCTTACTATATCTCGATCTTGGCAAATATATCTGCTACCACACTATGCAAAACTGGATCTGCGGATCATGAATGCTCATTCTGGAAGTCCTCTTCGATCGTTCCTGTCTTCAAGAACTCCGGCGACCCCTCTGACCCTTCCAACTACCGTCCTATCAGTCTCCTTCCCCTCTTCGGCAAAATCTTCGAAGCTCTAATCAATACCGGGGTGGTTAACCACCTCACATCCAATAATCTGCTCTCAGACAAGCAATATGGTTTCCGCTTTGCCAGATCTACAGCCGATGTGCTCACAGCCATCACGGAAACAGTCTACCGAACTCTCCAAAATAACGGGGAAGCCCGAGCCGTGGCACTAGATATCTCCAAAGCATTTGATAGGGTTTGGCACGCCGGCCTTCTCCGCAAGATCCAGGGTTATGGCATTACGGGTCAATTATATAACGTAATACAATCATTCCTGTCAAACCGTGAATTGAAGGTCGTTCACAACGGATTCTCCTCCAGTTCCTACCCCACGAACGCAGGAGTTCCTCAAGGCTCCATCCTAGGCCCCACTCTATTCCTTATCTATATAAATGACCTTCCTGACGCCGTAACTTCTCAAGTCGGCATCTACGCGGATGACACCACAATTTATTCCTGCCTCAAAAAAACAAATCCAGTCTCGCTGACAAAACTCACCTTGCCGTGCGCCTCGAAAAGGACCTCCAATCGATTGTGAACTGGGGCATGATTTGGCTGGTCAATTTCAACGCTTCGAAGACTAAACTGCTCTCTATTAATCACCACAGAGAGCCTTCCCTTCCCTCCATTAGAATGTCTGACGCTCAACTTCCCGAGAGCAATTCTCTGCGGCTTCTCGGTCTCACGTTGACTGCTGACCTGAGATGGAATAAATACATCGAGTCAATTGCCTCGTCCACTGCGAGGAAAGTTGGCTCCCTGAGCCGTGCTAGGAAGTTTTTCTCCCCTGAGTCGATCCTCCAGATATACAAATCCACAATTCGCCCTTGCATGGAGTACTGCTGCCATATATGGTCTGGCGCCCCTTCTGTTTGCCTCGGGGTTATATAGGCTTGATAGGCTCCAGAGGCGGATATGTAATATGGTTGGCCCTACCCTGGCGTCTCGTCTACAGTCACTTTCTCACAGACGCACCGTCGCCTCCCTCTGTCTGTTCTACAAATACTTTCATGGAAATTGCTCCGAGGAACTGCATTCGCTGGTTCCCAAACTTCATGAGTTCAAGCGCCCTACGAGGCTGGCATCCCGCTCTCACCCCTTCACTGTCGAAACTCATAAATGTAGCCGTCTCTTCTACTCTAATAGCTTCATGTCTCGCACCTCTCGCCTGTGGAACTCTCTTCCCTTCTCCTGTTTCCCTGAGAGTTATAATCTCCAGCTATTCAAGTGTAATGTCAATCGACATCTACAGTTGCCTTAATCTATCTACTACCCTCATCCTTTCTTCTATCACTCCTATCTGATCTTCCTATTTTCTGTAACCCCTTGCGTCCTAGTGGCTCCCCGCCTTGCTTGGGGTGAAATGCTTAAAAAAAAAAAAAACCTCTGTTGCTACACTGAAAAACTACCGTGGCATCACGTCCAATATAGGCATCAATATTGCCATAAATACTATTTTGTCCCTGATTAACCCACATTAAGTAACAGTCCAAATTTAACAAAAGGAGCAAGTTTTGCATTTCGATGACAACCAATCGCCCTTGATGATTTCTTAAAGATGACACTCATCTCATATTTTTTTCGTTTTTAATTCTCAATGAGAGTCGGTGATCTAGTTGTAATTTGCAAGAGATTCTGATAATTTTAACAGAATTAATACAAGCACTAGTCGGAAACGCAATATCGGTACTCTCGTTCACAGTGTTGCAAATAATTCTTAAGCTGATGTTTAAGTACACAACACAGACACAGACTATCTATCTATCTATCTATCTATCTATCTATCTATCTATCTATATATATATATATATATATATATATATATATATATATATATATATATATATTATAAATTAATTGATTTAAAATATGTTTTTTTGCTACACAGTTCTAACCAAGTTTCAAAAATGGAAGCTAAAAGCCTCGAATTTAATTTTGTGATTAAATTAAAGACATTAATTCCATTTCATCCACAAGCGAATTTTAGAGTAACTTTTTAAAATTACTGGGTTTTAAATACACAGCTAAAACAAAATTCATGTTTCCAAAGTTACAGATAAATCTATTTTTCTAGACAGGGGTGACTAGGTTTTCCATATGTCTATAATTTAATGCATGAATTTTGTATCTGCTGTATATAGTCGCGTTGCTGAGACAGGATCCCTAGCACAAACCACCGATCGAGGTAGAGTGGTTTTACATTTAACAGCGTCTATCTTAAACTTAAACTTAACCCAAAAATGGAGGAATTGTGGACCTTGTTTTGGTGTGAGGAACTGGCTGCCAAAGTTTGTAAAAGTGTTTTTGATACATATTGTATATGTGTTGTCCTATTTGTTCCTTATTTTATAACAATAGACGAGTTCAGAATTTGAACTCGGCCTTCGAAACTACATATCCACAGGCCGTAATAAATAAAGAATTTTTTCTGGAATTAGCAAAAGAAAATGCTTGTAAACTTCCGTCAAGAAAATTGAAGAACATTGATTCTTTGTTGATCAGGCAAGAATTGGCGGTGACAAAGATTAAAGTTACGCATGTTTTTGCAGAAGGTATAATATTCAGAACATTGCAAGACTTGAAAGAAACAGCGAACAATTTATTGCAGAGAAAATGCAAATGTTGCAGGAAGTAGGGTATTTTGAGTTAGGAATGATAGCAGCACATAATGGAAGGAGACGATAAGTAATTTCTTGCAAATATTTTGAGTAATCACATAGTACTTCCAACAAGACTGTTGAAACTAGGTTTTTGGGTAGTGTTTCTAATGTACAGAGGAAGAATAGCTCCTTACGAATGATGCTCAAATTAATTTTGGCTTGCAAATTGTGCATGTGTGTTTGTAAAATACACACTCATTGTCATTTTATTAGGTATATTTTTTCTTATATCTACATTTTTACACACATACAGACATCGCTATCGAGTACCTACCTATATTTACCTATTTATATATATATATATATATATATATATATATATATATATATATATATATATATATATATATATATATATATATATATATATATATATATATATATATATATATATATATATATATATATATATATATGTATATATATAAACATATATATATATATATATATATATATATATATATATATATATATATATACTCTCATTAAAGTTTATTTTTTATACCCGGAGTTATATTTTCAGATTTCTTTTTGAATTTGTAGGTCTGATGAATTGGATCGTGATTACGATTCCAATGTAATAAATTATCACCGTTGAATATTAGTGTTTGAGCATTTATATATATATATATAGAACTCTCTCCCGTCGGATTCGACGTCCGAGGTCAAGCATCTCAGTTACCTAGGAACCGACAGCCCAAACACCAGCACATATGATTTGATTATAGTGGTGAAGGTTTTGTGCAGAAACATCCACACGTTTTAAGGGCCAAATACAGTGATCTGGCGCACTATGTGCCACAAGTTCCCCAAAAGACCCTGCGCAGATTTTGAATGCAAAGTTGACCTTCTCCTAGACCAGTTGCTGTATCCAAAACTGTAGAACCCAGTCTGTCCTGCTATTTAACCGTAGTTGGTGAGAGAAACATAGGATTAATACCTTTCCGTAAGTGAACATAATGGATTCGACTGGAATTCGAATTCGATTCCCCGATTCCTCAATCCGAGCCGCCATCCACTACTCTACCGTGCCTAATATAAATATTTTTTTAACCGACTAGACGGATCGAAACCCAGGTAACGTGGTTGTGACAGATTTTCTTCCGAGGTGTAGGTAGGTAGGTGTGTGTGTGTGTGTGTGTGTGTGTATACATACATACATATATATATATATATATATATATATATATATATATATATATATATATATATATATATGTATGTATAACACACACACAAACACACATATATATATATATATATATATATATATATATATATATATATATATATATATAGAATTTATCGGGAATTTGAATTGAAGTTGGATTATAAGTTAGCTCTCAAACTCGATGTGAATCGTACTGAATTAAAAAACAAAAGCAGTTTCTGTTCATTATATCACCATGGATATTATTTTGAAACTATTTTTGTATTAATGAAGATGTAAAAGTTAAAATTGTATATAATACTTTATAAAATCCCTGCCAGCGTATACCCCATGCGCATTTTCATTTGTCTGTTTACTTTTATCCACTTTATTTACTAAAATATATTCCCTGGTTCTTAGAAGATTGAATATCCAAAGTTGAATAGCTCCAGCTGGTAACTCGCCACGATATATATCTATTTAATACGATATGATATCGATATTAGATCGATTATTAGTTGATTGATATTACCATATAAAAACTGGTTCCCATATTGCATTCATTTCTGTGCTTGTTCGTCTCAGCAGATCTTTGGGGCCTAGCATATGTGCTGATTTCTTAAGTTTACGAATTTCCCAATGGTGTTCTTTGTCTTTGATCTCAACTTGATCCCCAGCCACGCCTGATTTTTCCACTTTCCCTCGTATTACAGATTTCTGGTATTCTTGAAGCCTTACCTTAAGGGGGTGGCCTGTCTCCCCTTTATATTTCTTTTCGCAGCTGCACGGGATAGCGTACACACAGTCTTTAGATAACTGATAACTGACATCCATTAAACATGGTACGTGGAACAAAAAAGTCTACCCCAGTGAGGGTTCACGTCGACATTCCAGCCACCTGAAGAAGGCAGGAGCGTACAACGGTCAAAACGTTGTAATAAATATGGCGACGGAGTTGAGGACAATAGTCCGAATAATGTAAATAATGTACTGCATGGTTACTGTCTCTTCCGGGTCTCTATAAGATCTTTAGACTTATCGCCTTTGGGAAATACTTTTTATCGTTTCTTAAGGTAAGGGAACTTATTTATCATTAAACAAGGTAAATAAAGCATTATAATATATATATATATATATATATATATATATATATATATATTTCTGTAAGAGCAAGAGAAAAGGATTGCATTCATTCGGTCTTTATTCACGGTACACTTTTTTATGAATAAAAATCAGAACAAAGGAGATAAATCGTTATTGTGTTGGATCAATATGTCTTAATCATTTCTGTTAAAAGATTTCCCCTGAGAATAGTTCAAGACGAACGAAGCAAGTCATCTGAACGGGGATTTGCGACCAATACTTGGTTAGCTTGAATAAGCAGTGAAATAGAAATTAATCACTTCAGTTCTTTTGCAAAACCAGAGAAAGGATATTTTCCTTCAACTAGAAATAATTTATTGTTGTTGTCAATGGTGAAGACACCTTAGCAATAAACTTGCTAATATTAGTAGCTGTTGTAGTTTTTAGATGTTGAATAATTATTATCATCATGATTAACATCTATTAAAAATGTCTTCTTAAATATTAACACAAACTGAGTCCCTATTCAGAAGAAGCAATCATGGAAAGAATAGTGAAAGGCCAATTATAACTTTGCTTCTGCAATGCAAATAAATAAATTAAAAATAAATTAAAATATGAAAATTTTATGAGGATTTATTAGAGAGTAATCTGTAAAATATAAAGTGTACAATACTGTTCTTTTGTGTGATCGAGAGAGCTAAGAATAATAAAAAAAAACACATTTCGTTGTTGTGAACGATGAAATTGAATTCTATCATACCACAGAAATGGTTGTTCCGGTAGATCACAAGACAATCAAAGAGAATGAAATTCCTAAAAGAATCTTAACGCCTGTAGATTTTTCATTCAGGGCTACAATAATTGATATTGCTGTAAGTATGGGGTAAGCTAGGCTGCTGTTGTCTGTCACGTTTGAAACATTGCAGTAATTTTAGCTGGTTAGTCTTCTTAGCAATTAATGCTGCAGATAATTTGATTCATACAAGTCACAGCCTTCTTCCATTCTTCTTCTATATGACATGTTCCTTCAGGACGAGTGGAAACACAGCTCTACACAATCTTCTATCAATCGTCGCTCTTAGCAACATTTGCCATTTTGTTAACCATTCAACCTTTTATTCACACAACCTCGTTAGGCAGGGGTTCCGCGGCCATTCCCTGTCTTTTTGGACTTTTTTTAAAAAGTCTTGTGAGTGGCAAATTCTTAAATCTCCTATATACATTTTTGATAATTCTTAAAGATATTTTTTTATGTTTATACGTTCTTTTTATGGATACAAATATTTAAGTAAAAGCTCTGTTTATAATAAACAGTATTAACAACATTTATTATAAACGGAGCATTTAAAACTTAAATATTTGTATCTATAAAAAGAATGGATAAACATAAAAAATGTCTTAAAATAATTGTCGGACTCTATCCATTTCATAATGTGTGACGTCATTTGTTTACATTTGGATACGCATTGAGTAGATATGAATGCATGAGAGAAACGCTCCTCTGTGGCCAAATCGGTTAAATCGCGTCAGGCTATATGACAGTTTCGTATAGGATACAGGTTCGATTCCTGTCGGAGGACGAATATTTTCAATGAAAATTTCTCGGATATTCAGGCCGGTAAATATTGTTTAATACTGTTTATTATAAACAGATCATTTACTTAAATATTTGTATCTATGAAAAGAACGTATGAACAAAAAATGTCTTAAAAAATAATTCTCTTGGACTTTCATAATGTATATTTTTGATAATCTAATAATAAATGTCCCCGGCTTCCTTCAACTTTGACCTTCAAAATTTTAAATGCAATGTAAATCGTTACATTCTGTATCCATGAAATATATTCTTTTATTGTACTATATATTTCTTTTACTTTCAGGTGCCCATTGCATGCTGGGGGATTTTACTGCCTTTTTTGAGATGCGGGATCATAAAACTCATAAATAAAAATTAAAACTATGGAATTGTCAGAAAACCTATGACTAGTTGTAGATTTTAGTGTTTGTGTGTTGAACACTTTCTTTTAGGATGTGGACGATTATGATACTCTGTATTCGACGCTTTTTCTTTGTCGAAATATCTCTTTCCCTTAAAAATAAAGAATATATGACCATTTCTTCCTCTTCTAATTCTTGTTTCTCTACTTCTTCTTTGATGATGCTGGCAATATCTCATTCAGTGTAATACCTTACAGGCTCATTGCCTTACACATAGGTGAATGTAATGTGGTAAATACATGTTTTATGTGAGTATATATTTTGATATTAAGTGGAACATCCTATGTAGATTTTTCTGTTTTCTTTACATTGATAATATTCTTCTGAATTTGAATCGCTTGCAAAAAATCGCTTTTGGAAAAAAAAACGTTATTGTTTTATTAATCCTACGTAGGTCTCCAATGTTTTTTTGTCTAATAGTTGTTTTAACATTCCACATTTTCTAATTTGAATTTTAAGTTATTTATTTTTACTTATTTTAATAGTTTCATTATTAGTTAAATATTTAATTCGATGAAAATGACTTATTTATGAGAATTTTTGTTTGAAGATATTCTTTAATCACTATATCTGAACCATTAACTTTTATGTCTATCAGTATGATTAGTTTAGACTGAAATAATAATGATCTGATGTCCTTCTACGAATGGTCAGTGGGATCACCTTTCCATTTTCTTTGCATATGCTCCAGTGTAATATTGAATATACTGCTAAATTTTTTTAAGTCCGTTTTGTATTCCTTCAATTTTTTAATTGGATATTACTAAGTGGTCAATAGTAAAAATTGTTTGTATTCTTCTTCATCATCATCATCATCATCATCTTATCTTAATTATTACAGTAGAATCCCTCATATCCGGAATCCCCCTTATCCGTACAAGATTTTGATGTGTATATTCGAACTATCTGGCTGATATGATTTGAAATTTCAAATTGATATGATTTGAAATTTCCTTTTCTCAGGAAATTTACTTTGCATAATTGCTTATGCTTATTTCACCCTAGATGTTCGTATTAGTGCGAAAGATGATTGGAATAAGAGGGAAAGGACAGTTGGAATTATCGCAAAAAGTGGAAATTTTAAACAGACTAGACGTTGATGAAAGTTCATTGTAACTAATGGCTGAGTTTAACATTGGGAAGTCAACATTGTATGATATAAAATCTTCCAAAGAAACTCTTTGCCAGTGCTCACATTCTCACAGTGAACAAGGAAATAAAATAAAAACATGATTGTGATGAAACCTGGACTGAAATTGAAAAAATCTATGGAAAAGGTTGTCAGTTTTTTGGAAAGAAAACCAGCATTCAGCTACGACGATTGTAATAATGCACGTGTCTTTCGTTTAAAAAAATTCACAACGAAATGCAGAAAAAGTTGAGAATGACATTAGAAGAGAAAGAATCATCATACACCAGCGATTCAAAAATCCTCGTTACATTATTTGTTTTGCATACGTGTCATACTTAATTTAATGAATTTTCATTAACATTATATAATTTATTTATTTTTTCCTTAAAATCAATTCCGTTATATTTCACTCACCATTAGCTGATTTTGTTTACTATAAAACATTGAAAATAAATATTAAACTTGATTTCAATTCTTTTATTTTAATCTAAATATAACCCCACATATCCGGACTTCGATTCGAAGAATACAAACATATTGTCGAAATCTTGTTAAACATTATTAAACACTATGTATATTTTCAGATTTTTTAATACTTGTTTACATTTTTAAAAATAAATCGAACATAACAGACATACTGTCGAAACGTAATTAAAAGAATCCGTATTAATAAGAGTAATGAATTTGGTGATGGTAGAAATATTAGTATTCAAGCATTTACATTTTCACGCTAGATTTTCTGACTGTCATCGTCGAAGGCTGGATAAGAGAAACTCTCTTCAAATCTCCACCACTTTTATGATTATTGTAGAAAACAGCAATATCATTGAACCTGGTATATTCTTAAACTGTTTTGAGATAATTATACATTAAGCAGATATACGGTATTCTTTCCTGGTTTTAAGTAGACATTCTCTTACGTACACGTAGTGACCATCAGATTCCAAAGTTTTCTCAACACTCAGGGGAAGACCTGGTATTTTAAAATTTCTTCTTCCCCATATTTATGTTTTATACATTTGTTAATTTTGTCAGATCTCTGGCGAAGTCCTCGTATTATTAAACGCTCTCTCTTCCCTTGACAGTTTGCTCCAGTTTTGACAGTTTGGTTCTTTTCCGTTATTCACGATAATCAGATCCAGTTATCTTGCATGAATGTCGCGATTTATCCGGGTGTCACGATTCTAGTCTATTTATTATTATTATTATTATTAATAATAATATTTCTGGTGTATACTCATTTCTTTCCGTGTCCCGGACAGAGATCTAAGGTCAGAAATGGCTTCAGGACATTTTCAACTGTGAAATTCTGAAAAAGAAATCACTCATAGATAAAGATCTTCGTAAGGTGTGTGCTCTACTTGTGATAACAATTTTTTTGTATTTCTTTATGGCATGGGCTGCCAGGAATCCCTTCAATGTATCTATCAGAATCTTATCAAATCAATGCGAAGACTTCACTACAACTGGAATGTCCTCATGTGCACCATTTTTGAGACATGGATTTCAAGGTACTTGTAATTTGGTAGTTTTTTGATGATCTTCAATGATACATTGCAGTCTGCAGGGAAAACATTGTGGTCTCTAATCACGATCTCAGTGCGATTAGCTTTGATTGTTCTGTCGATGTGTATTGTAAAGTCCCATAAAATTGTTGCAGGACCTATCTCCGTAATCGGGTCTGGGTGGTATTCATACCAATTCCTTGCAGTTTCATTTAATATTATTATTATTATTATTATTATTATTATTATTATTTGTTCATGCCATCCTGCTTTGTATGTTGTAGAGCCGGGTTAAAATTATGGTCCTTTTCAACTGATAGCACTTTTCTTAGTATATGGGATGTTCCTATTAGAACGATCTTCTGGACACCTTGCATTTTCATGTTACCTGCGACATTTAGTAAATTTGTCCATTCCTTTTATCACAATGCCCAGAGCTCCGATTCCTATTGGTATATTGTCATTTTTGATTCCCTACATCCTGTTAATCTCGATTTCCAGTTCCTTCTACCTGGATAATTTCTTTCTAATTTTCATGGAAGTGTTTCGCTCAGATGGTACTACTAGGTCAATAAGCATCCACTTCCTGAATTTCTTGTCTCTTATAATATCAGGTATGCTGGCTTTTATTCTCTTGTCAGTTTGAATTGATATGTCCCAGAGGATAGTTACATCGTTATTTTGGCTAAGTGCATCTAGTTGTTGCTCATACCATCTCTCAGTTGTTTCGATTTTTTGCTTCTTGCATATTTTTTAGTGCATATATCTTGTTATATCTATGGGTATATTCATTTTTTGCTAGTTCCGGATATCCTGAGATAATATGATCGACAGTTTCATTCATCCCTCTGACAGTGATATGACATCTTGTGACAGTGATATGATCTGGTTGCGAGTTGTTGGTCCTGAGCTGCAATAATTAGGCCTTTTGTCTCAACTTTCAACCCGGCGCTCCTCAGACACTGATATGTTTTTCTGGTGTGTTTCTGAGTCTTTCGTACTTTTTTTTTTGTGTTTTCATTTGGCCAAATTGTTTTGCTTTCTGTTTTACTCGTTTGTGCGTAGATAGTATTCGCTTCGCTTTTTGTTGGTAGGATTTCAAGTATATTAACTTCTTTCTTGAAGAGCAGCTTCTTTATTGATGGAGTGGATTTGGTAGTTTACTATTTGTAGAAGAGGGTCATTGTTTTTGTAAGGTAGGCTTTCAATCAGATTGTTTTAGTTTTTACAGTTAGTTCAAGTTGGAATAGATCTCGGCCTACTAAAGTTCTTGGCACGTCTAGCCTATCAACATCTGATTTCGGGAGGTGCATGCTCATTTGGTTATGCATTTTACTGGTCTTGTCGTCAAGCCTTTTAATGTCATTCAACTTCTGTTTAAGATTGTTGAAGCTGCATGTTACTATGGTATAGCTAAGATAGTGATAGCCTTCATTTTATTATCAGACGCACTCTCTTATAATATACTTTGAACACTTTCTTCATAAATGAATTATTATTATTATTATTATTATTATTATTATTAACTCAGGAAAAATCCAAATAGATCAGGAGTGTAATGATAATGACCATTTTAATATTTTTATTTATAGTATCGGTGATTTTATTCAATACATCTAGGAAGGTATTTTTTTTCATTTCGTCATTATTGCTGGAGCTGTTTTTTTTTTATAATAATAATAATAATAATAATAATAATAATAATAATAATAGTGATAACAATGCTAATGATGATAATATTATAATTCTGCTTGTCCCTCCCTCAGTTACGTAGTTACCACAAGGTTTACGCCCTGCCAATACCACACAAATAATGGACGGTTCTATTTTGATCACTTGAAAAGACGCTACTTGGTTTCAGTGAGAAAATGAAAGAAATAAAGAAAGGAAGAAATTAAAGAATGAGAGCTAGCAATGCTTAACGTTTACTGCCAATAGGAGTAGACTGATTCGCGTATCGCCCAGTTCACACTCTTCCCCGGTGTTTTGAACACGAGTAGAGCTTAATCCCTTGCTATTTGTTTAGGATTATATTTTCGGTTCCTTCTAATGTATTTTCATACTCTTTGTCTCCCAGTAGTCCCTTGTGTCTTAGTTGACTTATTCATTTACCTGAAGGAAATTGATTAAAAAAAAATAATAATGGACTTTTTCGTTTGATCGCATAGTACGGCGGAAAATATATTAGAAACGCAACTTGGTTTCAGTGAGAAAAATAAAGAAAGAAAAAAAAAGAAAGAAAGAAAGGACAGAAGGGAAGGGAAGTTATAAACGTATAATGTCTGTCTCATGCCAATAGCTCATCATATAATGGATTATTCCGTTTTGATTGAAAAAATCAATTTACGGAAAAAATATATCAGAGACACGACTTGAGAAAATGAAAGAAAGAAAGAAAGAACAAAAGAAAGAAGGAAGGAAGGAAGGAAGGACCGGAAGTTAGACATTTTTAACGTCTGTTTCAGTGAAATAGAAAAATTATTCAATTTCAAATATTTTCCTTTGTACCACTTTTATTTAAATAACGACAAGCATTCATATTTATGATTGCAATATTTTTTAACAGTTGCCAGGGTGAATTATTTAAAGATACGATGAACGAATTTATACGGAGATGTTATTGTCATAAAACTCGCCACAAGCCTATTTCAATCATTAACTTAAGAATTAAGATTCACCAGAAAATGAAAATAGGAGAACAATGAAATGTTCACTGATATTTATAATAATAATAATAATAATAATAAAAAATTGATTTGTTCAGATAATGTGTTGATTCGATTAATTCCTTTGGTTTTATTCGTTTCTGAAACAATAAAGATGGGCGAGTGTGCATGCTCGAAAAATCAACTCAACAAAAGAGACATTTCCCTCATTAGAGATGACACAGCAAGACGTTTGTTACATTTGGTCACTGCTGGTAGGGCAGATACTGATTGTTATCAGTACTAGCCTCTCTTATCGGGAACAACGTAATCCTTTAAGTACACCCTAGCAATTAAATACAATGACAATTGAGACGAATGCACAGTGGCTAATATCAGCTCATTGTAACTCACTCAGCTGCGTCAGTTCTTATATCGACTGACGAGTTACGCTTTCTTTCGCTTCAAGAACGATGCAACGAAATCTAAACTGAGACACAGCGCTTATTTGTTTAAAATAATTAAAAAGATTTTTTTTTAAAATAAAACAAGAAACCTTGCAGTTATGGCAGAGTTATAAAGAAATCCTTGCTTTTTAAAGAGTGAAGATGAAAATTGATGCTAATAACACGTCTGCTTTAGAGAAAGTAATATTTTTGCTACTGATCAACTAAATTTAATTAAATATATTTTATATTTGGAGTTTCTGTACATAAAATATTTACTTAAAAAGTCTGGACCAATTAAAATTTCATCAATACTACACGTATAGTTTAATTTCTGTATCTCATGGATGATGTTTTTTTTTTTTCAGATTTAGGAAATTTACATATGACAAAAGTACGAAGGTGTAGACTTTAAGAAAGCTTTATTCAACTGAGTATATTTATTTCTGAATTAACAGAAAATGTGGCACAAGGCCAAAATGGCGAAGGAGGAAAAGGACGGTTTCTCTCTTAACTTTAAACTTAGCTCGGCACAAACGCTAACCCAATCAGACAAATAATATTCCTTGCACCAAAACAACACATTCTTACGTACCTTTCTCAATTGATCCACCATAATACCTCAATGTCTCCATGGAAATACTAAGTAGTCCCCATATGTACAAATCATCGTCTGTGGGGGAAGGGGAATAAAAACAAAAAAAATAAATCTAACCCCAATGAATATGAAAAAAACACTATTTACAAGAAACTAAACAAAATAATATTAGTAATAAAATCCCCCACAAAAACTGTTGCAGAAACATCAGTTAACTGGACGAAATCAATGCGGGACTATAATAACATAAAAACATTCATTCATCCCAAGCACTCACACAGACACACACTCATTCAGACACAACAACAAATACGAAAAATCACACACGAAACGAAAGTTGCCCCACATCCACCAGAGAACTGACATAACTGACCACCTAACGCGGGAGGGAATGGGGAATTAAACTAAAAGAAAAAATGTGGACAGACATAAAAGGTGACAATGAGCACACCTATCCGAGCTAAGTTAATTAAAAAAAAGAAAACTAAAGTTTCAAAAACTAAACCTAAGCTACCCTTATTTCAGGATGGGTTGCCCGTGTTCAACCCAGGAAAAGCAATATCCTGATGCCTAACCGGCATCAAAGTGCCACTCCAGTTCAGCCCCTTTCACGCGAAACAAACCCGCAATTTTCACTCACCTTTTGCTAAATCCTGATGAAGTTAGCCGTCACTTTTCCGTCCTAATCTTGACTTTAAGCTATTGCATAAAGAACAGTATCAGTTAGGAAGTAGTGAACTTCTCGCCTCCATAGAATCGCTTCTGACGTGTCATCCAAAGCACGACTCTCGAAACACCTAGTAAGCATAAGGACTCATATAGTTCAGTCTTTGTCAACAGAAGAGACATCAAGGATAAAGAATTTTCCGTACAGCTTCAACAAACTTGTACAACGGCGCTACCACCCTGCAATGAAAGAAGGCGTGACCCAAGGTATGGATATTTCTCCAAGCCCGTATTGCAAAGTCTTTTGGTGACACAGAGGGGCCCAGGCATCACCAGCCAGGTGAGCGATGCCTCATTGCTATTGAGACATTTCAATCTGGGCGCCCAAGGCCATAATGAGTGAGCCTCCTGCTTCGTAAGATCGAGCTCGTCAATCAGCTCATCACGAACGCACCCCCTAACTAACACCTGATATAATACCTTAGGAGACAACACCTGGACGGAGAGGCCATCCGACGCCCATAAGAGGCGTTTCAGATGCACATTTCTCAGGGATGGGAAGTTCTTACCGGCGTCTTACTTCCAGAAGGCGCTCTCCTCATCCGATTCGCGACACATTCGATCTAGGAACCCGATGCGAAGCATATATTGACGAATCTCAATGCTAGGGATAATAAACCGCCTTCAGATGAATGAAATCAACAGATATCCCGAGAGACTCTGGCGGCTTTACCTCCTCACAAGAATGAGAACAAGAGCCTTACTAACGCCATTAGTGTGTCATAAGGAAGTTGAAGCACAGAGAGTCGGTAAAGTATAATCAGGCAGATGTGTGAAACACATACTACCGCCCTCCCCTTTAAGGAAAGATTCCTCCGAGACCACAGATTATCTGCGATCTCGGCCTTCCCATGTACCGCCGACCAATTCATTTCCAACTGGATATCAGGACAGAACCAGACACGGAGTATCTTGATTGGCCCATCTGTCCACAGGAAAGGTCCGGGAAGAGAAACTCTCTTCCACGCACCCAACCGCAAGCCGACAGACTTATCGCGGCTGATCTTTGCCCATGTCACCATCTCATAACGACTGATTTTTTTGCTGACTTCGTCAATAGCGGCTCTCCTCGACACAAGAGCCGAAACGTCATCAGCATAGGCAGAATACCTGGCCGAAGTGGTAGCAACAGGTAGGGAAATTCCGCGTAGGACCGTATTCGTCTTTAACTTGCGAAGGAAAAGTTCCAACGCAAGAACGTAAACCAAAGGCGAAAGCGGACAACATTGACGAATGGAGCGAGACAATACGAAAGGCTCCGATCGTACGACATTCACCTCGACCAGCGCAGCGGGTGTCGCATACAGAAGTCGGATCCAGATGCGAAAGTACGGCCCGAATCCAACCGCCAAAAATCGAAGGCCTTGGACTGATCTAAATTGATCAGCGCGGCTTCACTATCGACTTGATCAATGATTAAGCGTACCATATGAAGGGTGTTCTGAATAGTTTTGCCCTTCACAGCACAAGTCTATTCGGAGCCAATCAGACTAGAGAGGACAGCCTGAAAAATTTTCGCTAAGACCTTAGCCAAAATCTTTAACTTTGTGTTTAACATAGTTAAAGGGCAAAAGTTACCTAACCCATCCCCACCATTTTTGTTCTTTCGTAACAGTTTGATTACGCCCTTGGTGAAGCGTTGGTGTATAGACCCCTGCTTTATCCAGTTGTCGAAAATCAGTGCCAGAAAGGGAACAAAAACTGGCGACTGCCTCAAGTACACTTCGTAAGGAAGATCATCTAATCCCGGAGGCCAACCTGTTTCAGCGCTTCCCAGATATCCGACTCTGTAATGGGACCCTCGCCCCCAGCCGCTTCAGCTGCCTCAATTTAGCAGAATAGGAGTCGAACTGAGCAGGTCTCAGACCGGGATCATTGGTTAAAAGTTCCTGAAAATGCTCACGAAAAAACGTCACATATGCCCTCGTTTGTAGTCACAGTCCGCTTATCCGGCAGTGTGACGCATGTGATATGTCGCCGAGAAGCACTACGAACCTCCGCTGCACGCAGTTCAGCGGCCACATTTGTTGCCTCAGAAGAGATTCCTTTTTAACCTAGCCCTAACTACTATCGCTTGATCCTTCTTGATAAGCAAGGAGGCCAACTCTGCCTTAGCTAAAGCTACGTCCTCACTATCACGGGACTTCATCGCCCCGATCAACTTTTTGCTCACAAGCCGTTTGTGCCACTAATCTATCTAGATTGAGCCGACGACTATAATCAGCAGCAAACGTTCTAATTTAGGATTTTAAATTATCCCACCAGGCATTTCCCACCACAGCCCTCTTCAGGGGCGTAGGAAAGAAAGCATCGGCGTTACCTAATCTTTTTCGTTTACTGGTAATGTTGATGGCTATTTAGGGTTATCAAATCTAGATTCCTTATTCATGCTACTTGGCTTTATGGAATTGTGCGTAAGCAAATAAGCTATGTTTATAGTTGCCAGTATTATTGCTCGATATTTCCATATATATATATATATATATATATATATATATATATATATATATATATATATATATATCTGATACTGAGCAGTTTATCCCATAAATACAGCATACAATAAAACTATATATATATATATATATATATATATATATATATATATATATATATATATATATATCAACGGATTTCCATACTTCATTCTCCAATTCACTCGTGTGGTCATGTGTGACGTCATGAGATGCGGTGCGATTTTCGCTTCTAGCGTCTTATATGCGCGTGTTTATCGTTGCTTAGAAATCATCTATGTAAACATTGACAGACTCTCATCACTGTCTTGTCCGTTCATTGTTTAATATGTTGTAATTGACATGTTTGATAATGGCTTATGTCAACCGAAAGCTTAGATTGTATTAAAAAAATATGGATCAATATTTTGAATTTCTTTCTTCGTTCAACGATAATGTTATTAAACTTATCAGATGTTACGAAAAAAATTTCCATAAAATAAATAGACAACACTTGTCTATATTATTTAATGAAACGTGTATGAATATATATATATATATATATATATATGATAAAAATATAACATTATGGTATGTTACATTTATGTGTAAAAATGTACAATATCAGGGGATAGTGCGTATGTACAATATAAAATTGGACAGTGAGGCAGTGAGGCTAACACATGTCGGAGTCAATTTGCTTCATGCTTGAAGAAAGCGTTGAAGCATGAAACAGACTGTCACTGCTATGTGTTGACCTATTTTCCCACTGTGTGTGTGTGTGTTTAAATGCGTGTGTAAATGTGTCCGTGTGTATATATATCAATTACGACTAAGTAGCATCTTTATTCTTTTAGCCTTGTGACATATCTAATCTACGCTTAGATACTGTATATTTGGGCAACAAACTTGGTATTTAATAAGACGGACATGGTTATTTTTTGTAATTTTTTATTCAGGTTTTGTTGTGTTCTTATTTATTTTTCTTTTTGTGAAGGCTAAGTGTGCAGATGATTTGTCAGTTTTTGTTTTTCAAATTTTCGTGGTGACAAAGAATTTTAATATATTTCCTCGAATCTGTTGTGTAAAGTAAGCTGTAATTTCATTTTCTGATAGATTTTTGTTCAAACTGCAATGACTGTCGGAACACCCACACTGATTTAAGAATCTACTAGAATAATTTCTTAAGCGAGCACACCTTATCTTCCCTGACTGCAAATATTTATCTGCGAATCCCAGCGTATAAAAGAAATATTAGTTAAGTATAATATCACCAACTGCATTCTCTATAGTCATGATAAAAAGAAACATATCAATAACTTTTAATGCAACAAAATGCATTCACAATATAGACAAGTTTAATTCACTAAGTAATGCATTTCACCAGTGGATCTCAATAAACACATAAAGCTCTCCATAGTAGTAAATAAAACTGCCAAACTGATAATTACCAATAGCAACACGTCTATAAGATTCAAACTCTTAGACCACCAACATTATTTAGCTTTTCAACTGCACCGGTGCGGGAAGATGTACACATGAAACAATCAAAGTAAAAACTAAAGCACTGATTACACGAAAAGTTCCTTAAGCAAGCGTCTGACCAACCACTTAAGCGATCTCAGCGGGATATGAAAACATTTAATTTCTAACAACCAAATCCCCTTACCCATCAGCTGTATGAAATTCGTTTGAAGATATTAGAAGCACTTTTAATTAAAAGATCTAAACGTAGACTGAATAGCACTTTTTTTCGAACATAGCCCGGGTGAATTGGCACCGTTTGTAAAATGAACAAAGATTCCATTAAGAATAGATTATTTCTACTCAAACAGTAAAGGAATGAAAGCAAATATGCTGACAATATTCGCTACGATGAAAAAGAAAAAGAAAAAGTAAAACCTGAAAATGGCTAAAGATTAGTTGGAAGCGTCCGGGACAAAGGAAATCCCGGACAATTCCTGACCAAATTTAGCCTTCAAAAAACCTTTAAGGACATAAAAAAAAAGTTAAGAAAAATTTATAAAACATTTTCCCCTCATATTAACAAAATCTTGTATAATTTCCACTAAGTTCAAAATAGTTGTGATGCGCTGACAGGAGTACAGAAACTACGATCTTCTGTCAACATATTACTGATTTCTAAAGTGCACGGTTAAGTTATCGCATTCTGAATTTTATCGCGTTAGAATTTTTTTTTTAGTATAATACACAGAATAAAGGATAAAGGCGTTGGTTAGATCCAGTGGCAAGACCCAAAGTGTGTGAGTTCAATACTTGGTTATGGCAGTGGAGAAATTTCAGAGGGAAATTAACAGGAGATAACTGATAACTGGCATCCATTAAACATGGCAAGTGTTAGTAGAACAGTCTACCCCAGTGAGCGAAATAAAGGGTTCAGTTCGACATTCCAACCACCTGAAGAAGGCCGGAGCATACAACGGCCGAAAAGTTGTAATAAATATGGCGACAAAGATGAGGACAATAGTCCGAATAATGTAAATAATGAATACACAGAATACTAGGAATTTTAAAAGGAAATGAGATGTAGAGTTTGATTCTGTATATATACTGTGATATTTGTTTGCTCAATGGAGCAGATTTTGATGAACTCAAATGTCTTTATTTATTCTATCTCAATCGTTGGTGGTGGAGGTTCACGTGTCTTGCTCTCGCTTCGTGCGTCAAGCTTGTCGGGCTATTTTAAACTTCTCGGTCCGCTCATACACACTTCTACGCGACAGAACACTGTCGCTCTACTGTGTTAAACGCATCCGTTTAATTTCAGCCCCTCAGACACCTTCCGACAAGAGAAATCGTATCGCTGCTCTGTGTTCCTCCTTGGTGCACACTGCCAGTGGAGCGGCCATGTTTATACTGTAACGACAAAAAGAAAACTCGGCGCAATCAAACTCAAACCTCGATGACGTGACCACGATAATACCACACATCCACAGAAGGCAGTTTGACAATATAATGCTTATGTTCTGGGGGAAAGGTATGATAATTTTTTTTACTTTAAGCTGGATTTTATTGCAAGTAAAATTCAGTCTTTTGTCACTATATATATATATATATATATATATATATATATATATATATATATATATATATATATATATATATATATATATATATATATATATATATATATTAAGCGCTTGGCCGAGTGGTTAGAACGTTCGCTATCTAACCATGAAGTAGACTTCCTGATGTTATCTTTCTGGAGGGGGACTATCCTAGCGTGCGGTACATTTGGAAAGGACCTGAAAACGATACCACGGGTTGTCCCAAGCCTTCTGAGTGAAATTGGGTAGATGAAGACACAAGTCATCGTGACTGAGAGTTAGAGTGTGTTGGCCTTATTCAAATTGTTGAACACCTTAGATAACACGCTCTCTTCCAGAAACGCTAAGGTCGACTCACTATAATTACACTATAAACCACACGTGAACAAACGAGAATGTGCCTGAGCGAGGGTCTGAATTAGGGATTGGCTAGCCGCTCTAGTACATGGGTATCTTCGAATACGAGTGGTCAGCAATTATATATATATATATATATATATATATATATATATATATATATACATATATTATATATATATATATATATATATATATTAATTTATATATATATTTGAGTGTGTCTATGTGCATATCTATATCTATATCTATATATCGCTATATCTATCTATCTATCTATCTATCTATATCTATCTATCTATCTATCTATATATATATATATATATATATACACATTCATACATATATATATATATATATTTAATTTATATATATGTATATGAGTGTGTGCATATCTATACCATCTATCTATCTATATCTATCTATATATATATATATATATATATATATATATATATATACACACACATTCATACATATATATATATATTAATTTATATATATGTATATGAGTGTGTGTGCATATCTATATCTATCTATCTATCTATCTATCTATCTATCTATCTATATATATATATATATATATATTGCCTAAACAATAACATATTTCCGCGACAATTTGAAGATTAAAAATAGAGAAAATTTAATGCAATGTTGCTTGGTTTACTGCCCCTATAATGGTCAAGATACATAAGACTAGACAATGTCCGAATTCGTATTTCTACTTAATGAAAGTTTAAGCAACTGAGTGGACACTCAATGATCAGTGGTGTCCACTTCTCGCGTATTTGTGGCGTTGTTTGCCATTAATAATTCTGGCTCTACTCCAGAGTAAACGAAGTTTGGACGGATCCTCGCCTGTGGCCCATTGCTGCTCGCGATTAGTTATTTATAAACAGCTGATTGTTCGCTAAGTCACCGATTTGGTGTGTATAACTAGACAATCACAACTTTGGCAATTATGGATCTAAATCAATGAACCCTGGCAAATATAACTAGTAATTGGTACCTGAAGTCCTTTACATTTTTTTTTGTTTTGAATTGTGATCGATATTATTGGTGTATTAAACCTTTCAGCTCGTACGATCTTTGGGATGATTCATTGATTCTTTTGATTTATAGTAAACGACAACGGAAGATGAGGGCATTGCTGTTCTTTCAAATCGGGGGTATATTGCCTTAATGTTCAATCGGTCTCTTTCCTGCTAACTTTTGGTTAAATAGCTGGGTTGACTTAGATTTGTGGTTTTGCTTGGCACTAATCTAGAAGAAAAACAATTCTATATTCAAAACTGTTTCAATGTGAGGCTGTTAACTCTAATTGTGACGGAGATTTCAACAGTAATACAAAGCATGGGGATTCTGTGACGATATACGACACAGGGGAAGCTGAGAAGGAGGAGGTTTCCTCCAATTCTTTTATGACGCTTTCCAGAACGTTGCACACATCGTATGATTTTAATTTCTGCTATTTTTTATACTTGTATCAGAATTCTTGTAAATGAAACTATTAAAAAAAAAAAAAAAAAAAAATATGTCTTTCATATGCTGACTCTGAAATTTAGGCCATGTTTGCTTTTTCGTGTTCAACATTTTCAAGCTAATTCTCCGAAAAATATCAGCCTATAAATAATTTACATCAAATAGTACCAGTTTTCCTCACTCATTCTTCAAATTATATTTCATCTCTATACTTGTATCGTCGACAAAATGTCACGGTATCATAGGCAGTATGCGTCAAGTATTTGAGAACATACATTTTAATCTGTCAATCAGATTATTTAGCTGAGGGAATAAGATAGAAATCATTTATATGGCCCAGTGGATAAAAGAGTTCGTTGAAGTGATCCAGTGACTAGATCGAAAGAGATGTGAGTTCAATACCTAGTCAGATCAGAGGTGAACAAAACTTGAAGAGTTGAGTTAAAGAAAAATAACTGAAACTGGATTATGCGGAAGAGGCAGAGCACGTGGAACTAGAAAAATCTACCCCGGTTGACGAAATAAAGGTCTCGAGTACAACAGTCCAAACATTGTAAATAATTACAAACATTCATCTCAGAAAGATATGATTTTATACACAAATACTGTAATATATTAACAACTCGAAGTAGAAGCTTATGATACATCATTTGACCAATTCAGATTTAGTGATGATTGATTACAAGCAAGAGATGGATTTGGAATGTGCTTATTTTATTACCATACATACATACACTAAAGCTTTCTTTATCAATATATCCACCATCAACTTCGATTACGGCTTTTAAACGGATTACATAAGTTGATCAAGTGTTTTATAATTAGGTTGGTCATGTCATCCCCTATAGTTACTTTCAGCGAGTCCTTAGTATTGTGTGTATTCTTGTTGGTATCCATCTCATCGATGAACCAGATAAAATCGTTAACAGGATTTAAATTCAGAAAAATAGGATGTCAAATGATTGACATGTTCGGTCTGTCATTCTTACCAGTTGTGTAAGAACAAATAGAATGTTGTTGGTATATCTGATGCCTCCACAGCTATTCCTCGATTCACACCTTAACATTGATGTCTAATCTCTCCATGTAAGCATTGGCATTAACTTTATGGCCTTGTGGGAAATGTAAAGAAGTATGACTTGATCCACATTGCTCAATACCAGAACGTTCAGTGCCTAAAAGTGAGGCTTTTGTCCTGTTCAGATTTTAATATTTCTTTTTCACGTTTTGATCTCAGTGAGAAAATGTAGAACATGTTTTTCTTTTCCTCCAGCTGCTTGACTTTGTGTAGCAAGTGCTTTCAACAGATGCCGCGGTTCCCATTGGTACTACAGCACATGATCTACCCCTCCACATAACGTGTCCTTTGTAATTGATGACACCGTGCACCCCACAACTGTTTGTTGATTCCTATACAGGAAGTTAAGTGAGTGACAATGGCCCTCATGTATTTTGCGGGGCTCTCATCGGTGATACCTTGAATTGCTGAAAAATTTTGACTTGAAATTGTCAGCGTGTCGATAATATTTTCCATTTCGCTAGTGAAGTCACGTTCTTGATAAAAGCCAAAGGTGTTCATTGACGACATTTAGGAAGACAGTAATCTTCGAATTTCTGTGATTGGCGACTAAAAACAAAACAGGCGGAATCTATTTTTATCTAAACTTTCATAGCTTTGTATTTTTTTTAGTTAAAGATCATTACAAATCTGTCTGAAGATGTATTCTCAAATATACAACGGACCCTGTAAATTCTCTGATATTATATTATTTCTACTTAATAGTTTGTTCTTATAATATCTACCGACTGTTCTGTTGAAACATTTACCTTTACAAAGTCAACAAAATTTTGTCTTTATTGTTTTACATACAAACACACACACACGCACACACACACACATATATATATATAATTAGAAGAAAGAGTCCACGTGTGCTTCTTATAATATGTAAAATAGATAAATAGGTTAATAAAACAAGAGCAAACGAAAGGGTACCAATGTGATCAGTACGAAAAACATTTATTAAATACTAATTATTAAAAACAAGCGAGGAATGAAGCATAGAAATTAAGGTTCTAAGTCTGTAATTTTCGGGTACGCCTGTTTCTTTCATCAGCGGTGCGAAAAATAAACAGAGAAACGCGGAAGACTCACCAACAGTTGTCCTTGTGGCTGGTGTGAATCCTGGCGTGGATGGTATTATTAGTAAAAATCCGTTCTCTGATTACTCGTGCGAAACTTATTTGAGAAAATAAACTTACAATAAACTTTATTGTTCTCTGGTCAGTTTATATATTATGTGTTGTAGGGTGATAGATCAGTAACCACTCTTAAAATCTGCATATATGAGAAACTGTTTTCATCTTGGATAATTCTAGATCCGCTTGTAAATACTTCTGAGAAAATAGTTGCTTGTTTTATAAGGATTTTATATTTGATTAATTCAGTCCCAAATTAATGATGGGAATTTTTAACTTTTAAACACGCAATTCTTTCTTAATAGAAGAAGGGCAGTTGGAGTAACGGCTGTCGATACGGAAATGCTGCGTTAACTTTTTGGAATGACATGAATCTTTTTGTTTCCCCTCCATCTACGGATTAAATAGTATGATGAACTTGGACAAGGAGAATAATCACTTTGAATTTAAAACCGCCATGAAAGCAACAAGTAACTTCTCTACTGTTTTTCCAAAGAATATTGACAATTGACAGATTGTAAAGAAACAGAATATGCGGAGAACCATGATAGACTCCCTTCTGAAGAGAAACAATATAAAAATAATAAAATTTTGTTTTATTGATGGTTTAGCTTAAGTTATTTAAATAGTTATTTTCTGCTCAGAACGTGTTAATCAACTTAGCATTTAGATCACAGCTTGGGTGCAGCAGAAAGGAAGCAATGTAAAAAGAGAAGTTCAAATGTTTTTTTTTTTCTGAAAATTCACCTAATATAAATTATAACATAGCAGATAGGAAACAAAAATGTCTATTCTCGGAGAAGAGTGATACTGAATTCAAAACCTTCGAGGCGATCTATGGAAAGCCACTCAATGATTTCTTCCGAAAAGTCATGAAAATTGACACATAAGGCAAAGAGGATATGGAGTGCCTGATGCGATAAAAAATGGCAAGATATGACATTTCAAACACAAGGAAATTTTCATTCAAGTTTTCGCCGGAGGCAAAGGAAATTTTCTGAAATAGAAAATGAATTAATATGTAAATTGATGACAATTACCTCCATTGAAAATTAACCACTCATGTAGAAAAGAAAAATAACTGCGCATATGTATCCAAAATATATATATATATATATATATATATATATGCGTGTGTGTGTGTGTGTATATAAATAATATATATGTATATATAATACATACGTACATACACACACACATACATACATACATACATACATACATACATATATATATATATATATATATATATATATATATATATATATATATACGCACACACACTACAGTCCAAAAGTTTGAGGCAACTCCCAGAATTAGCACGGGATGAACTTGACAGAGGAGTGAAAAAAGATCTCTTAACCTTATTGAAAAAAAGAGAATCAATTATCAAACTTATATCTGCAAAACAATACTTTGGGGGACAATTTAAAACATTAGCAGGCTTGGTTTCAAACTTTTTGAACTGTAGTGTGTTTTATATATATATATATATATATATATATATATATATATATATATATCGAAATGAGTGATAGAACAGATGAAGTAAAACGTTATTTTCTTAAAATTTATTATTAAACTTATTTTATTTTATATTTATTTCTAAAAATTATTATTAATGTTTTTATTTTCTTTAAAATTATTTAATTACCAATCACTTACCATCGCCTGAAGAATTCCAACGTATTGCCGATACACGAAAACTATTGTGTAGTGATTTCAACATGTTTTTGTTATAACTGTTATTTTTATCTCCCTTTAAACTCGACTCTCCAAGTTTTTGTTTCACCACTGCTCTGGCTTGTTATTGAACTCGCAACTCTTTTGGGACATGGCCCAGTGGATAAAGACGTTAGTTAAATTCAGTGACTTGAGCCAAAGAGTTATGGGTTCAATATTTGGCCACGGCGGTGGTCAACCGAAAATTTTGGAAAATGGGATTAAAAGGGGAATAACTGTGACATTAAGAACAGGCATGGCACGGGGAACTGGAACAATCTATTCCGATAGACTTAAATAAAGATTTTGTTTCGAATTTTCTATCACTTGAAAAAGGCCGGACGTGGTCAGCTCACCGTACGTAATACCATTTGGTATAATACTGTCATTACTTCAATATACGTGACCCAGCCATCGAAGACGGCGTTGAGAAATGAGATGATGCATGCTCATGGCGTTAGCTTGGAATTCTGAGTAGATGCGATCAGGAATGACAGAGTCGCGTAAAGAACACTCGGGCAAAGTGTTTTTCAATAATGTTTAACAGCGAGTTACCATAGTAGCTTTTGTAGTTATTGTGGTCGCCTTTGTTTTTATACAGGATAATTAACTTGGCATTGTGCATGCCCTGCGTAATCCTTCCTTCTTTCCAGTAGATAATCAGGAAGCTATAGAGTGTTTTTAGTAAAGCTGGCTTACCACATTTGATGATCTCTGACGGTATGCCGTCCCTCAGATGTATAGTCTTCGCGTGTTGACGAGTTATCCCTACATGAAGCATCTGGTTATGATGCGCCAGAGGTGCGCCTTGGCCTCTTTTCTGGTTTGGAGATGGACTTAGTTATCAGCGGATATTTGAGACGCATACCATTGAGGTATTTAGTGGAAGCTTGGCCCCATTACTACCCCGCCTTATGACAACATTTCAAATATATATAATGTACATATATGAAGATTACATCGAAAGAAGATCCAGAAAATTAACTATAATAAAAACAAGATAACAATAAAATAAACAAGACTAATTACAAAATCGTTCTACATAAATAAGATCAAGAATGATAAATTTTAAAACTGTGATAAAGAATAACCGAAAATATATAATTCTTGATTTACGAAATATAGTGAAATTAATAAGTCTTATTTATCTACCTATATCTCTGAGATGAGGTATTATGATTACTTGCATTATTTACATTATTCGGGATGTTATTCTAATCTTCATTGATATATTCACAAGGTTTCGGCCGTTGTACGCTCCAGCCTTCTTTAGATGATTGAAATTTCGAAGCCTTTATTTTGACCACCGGGTTAGATTGTTCCAGTTCCACGTGCCATGTCTCTTCCGGATATCTCAGTTATTTCTCTTTAACTCAACTCTCCAAGTTACCGTTTTACGATGTTCTTGCAGTCTTATCTAAGTCAGGAATATTGTAAAGCGGTAAACGAGGGGGGATAGAAAAATCAGACGTAGCTGACCACGTATGCAGGGAAGAGGGAGATCACCGACCCCTGTCGGATGAGGATGAATTAATAGACAGATAACATCACTGGAAAATGAGAAAACTTAAGAAATCAACAGATATGCTAGGCCAAAAAATCACCTGAGCCGACCAAGCATAGAAAAGAATACAATATAGGGACCAGTAATAAGGAATGCTAAAGAAAAGCAATGACTAACAACACAAAAAATTGCAATATAAGCTCTGGTGAAAAAAAAATGCCATAACAATAATAACGGAAAATTGCAATATGGGCATTGGTAAAAAAATTGTGCTCGGACATTAGGTTTATAAGTCCAGAAATTCATGCACAAATGTCCTCAAGGGTGAATAAATACGTTGGTTATATCCAGTGACTAGACCCGAAGAGTTGTGAGATCAATACCAGTAGTGAATCAAAACATCCAGAAGAGGCATGTTACTTGAAACTAGAACAATGTACACCTGTGGACGAAAGAAAGTGTTCGGTTCGAAATTCCAATCACTGATCAGTCATGAATATTGCAATGAAGATGAGGATTACAGTCCGAATAATATAAATATCTCCTTACTTATAAGATTAAAAATAATCCATACTGCTTTTGACATGGATTGCATATATTATTCGGATTGTTATCCTCATCTTCATTGTCATATTCACATCCGGTAGGTCGCCTTGCACTAGGATTCAAGGACCTGAATCTCACACGTTTAGATAGGTCTGTGACACCTGCAGAAAAGAGTGTCATGCAAAGATTGGACTGTTAAACCACTCCAGATGCTGCTCACAGAAAAAAAAAAACTATTTTTGACCAAATAGGCCGCTACCATTTTATCGCAAGATAGACGGATGTCTTTGTATGAAAATTCGTTTACAAAATCTGGGGCACGTTCCTGAGAAAGAAAAAGACGACAAAAGTCTATATAAACATGTTTTATGATTCCTTGCGAATCCTCGTCGCCACTTTTGTGATGTTGGACTAATTGGATTTTCACTTTTGCTATGTCAAAAAAAGCTCGTTATATTCGATGTTTCGTAGACGCCGGTACTAGTAGTAACGCTTTCCAATAATATCGGCACTAGTAATATTGTTCAAGTAGTAATCGCCAAATAGCATAATGCTCAGAAGAGAATCGTAATCCATATAGTAGTAGAATAGAGAGCGTGATCGTATAGCAATAGTGGATAGACAAGAAGAGTGCACATTGATCCATACGCTACTTCTTATTTATCCACTTCCTTTATGCTCACATGATCTACTTAATAATGGAATCGCCCGTGCTGCTCACTGGCGATCTAGTTTCAAACCACAGTGTCGGTTACGACACTTAATCTTATACAACATATGTCTGCAAATCCTTTGCTTCTGAGTTATTAATCTGAAGGGTAGTTTACAGTAGATAGCGTTGTGTTACAATTTAGACTAGATTACATTTGTTATTCTTGTACATTTTTGGCTAGTCTTTCTTCTACGTTTAAGATGATTAGTAGTGAGTTATCTGAGAAGTGTATTCAGGATATTAATTTTACATATGGTCGTGCGAATGGTAATAGACGCGAGGCTGAGTGGCTGTATCAGATTGCATTTCCAGACCGAAGGCAGTCGAGTCATCCAACCTTTGTTGATATTTATCGTCGCGTTGCTGAGACAGGATCCGTGGCACCACAAACTATGGATCGAGAAAGGCTCACTTCTACAGGCTAGCAGAAATGATCCAGGTACCAGAACATATCAAGTAGCCCTTGTATATTGTACATATCATAGAACAACATGGAGGGTAGTTCAAGAGCAGCTCCTGTATCTGCATCATTTGCAACGTGCGCAGGATATTTCACCTTCTGATTCCTCATCACGGAAAAACAATTGCCGATTGTTTATTGCAAAAACCGCCGATCCGTTGTTTGCCTCTTCAGTCTTGAAGATGAATGAGGCAACATTTGGAAGAGATAGAATAAGAAATTTTGCACAACCAAAGTTTGTGGGTTGATCGGAATCCCTATGGTACATTACAGGCTAGACACAAGAATCAGTTTACGATTAATGTGTGAACTGGAATTGAAGGTGACATTCTGGTAGGTATATATGATCTCACAGCACGTTATACAAGTGCTGTTACAGGGACTTTATTTCAACCTGCTAGAGGGTGTATCCCTGCTAATACGAAAACGCATGTTCAAGTATAATGGGTCTCCAGCACATTTTAGCTGCATTGTTAGCAATGCACTGGCTGACATCTCTCATGAAAGATAGATAGGTAGGGGTGGGCCGGCTCCATTGTCTGTACGTTCCGCTGACCTCAATCCTTTGGATTTTTATCTGTGGGGCCACATAATACAACTTCTCGTCTAGGATACATTAATAATGCAGAGACGTTTCGTCAACCCCTCGACACCGTCTGGGAGTATCCGAGGGGTGCATGCGTGTGTCGAAGGAAGCGGAGGACATTTTTAACATTTATTATGAAGTGCTGTATTGACGTACAACGATGAAATTTTGGATACATCTTTATATGGACATTTTACCTTGTTTTGTGGTGAGGAAACTTTTCCAAATTTTGTAAAAAGTATTTTTGCATTGTATCATGGACTATACATTTAACAGCCTCTAGCGGAAAAATTAATAACTCAAAAAACGATGTGCATACATATCTTAATATTAATTTTTGTTGTTGTTTTGTTGAGGGGAACCCTCCTCTAATTTTTGTAAAAGTATTTTTAGTACAACATATATATATATATATATATATATATATATATATATATATATATATTTATTTTTAAAATATGATTCCAAATCGCTACATAAGAGGTCTCATGTTTCAAAACAAGAGCCGAAACCTTCAATATAATCCTTTAAATTAAATTGAGTTGAAATTAAAATGGGCTCCATTCCATCTTCAAGCGAAATTTTTGTTGGAATAACGTATATCTGAAATTTACTTGTTTTAAAAATTGAAATCAAAATCACCATGGTAACAGCTAGAGCGAATTGTCTAAAATGGGTAGGCGAGTTTAGGGTGTTAATGATAAGTAGCGGTATAGAGATACTTTCAAGGTGTCAAGTCGGGGGAAGATGAGGGTGTTAAAAATGAAACGAAGATGTATTAAACTTTCGTCAAGTTGGCTTGTCTATGGAGATTTATTTATTTATTTTATTTTATTTTATTATGAAAGGGAATTGTGCATATAAAAAGAAAGACTTTCGTAACGTTTGTTTTTTGACGACTTCATAAAGGGTTATCTTTTATGTAAGGTGTTTAAACTACTAATTTGGGCTATGGATTATGAAGGGTGTTATGTTGTATGCAAGTTTGTAGTCAATAATTTCTACTATGAATCTGATGATTGGGTTATTTGTTAAACAAGTTATATAATTTTTTTTTTTTTTATTTCAAACCAAAAATCTGATGATGCCTACAAAAAGCCCTTAACTCGTGTCTATTATTTAATAGATTATTATTATTCAGAAGTTTAATAATGTGCAATTTTTCATGGAGGCACAAAGGGCATGGGTCATCCCAAGCTTTACATATTCTAGCCTTGTCTATAATTTTCCATTTAACTTTTGGTGTCTTATTTGTTTCCTTCAAGTGCCAAAAATATTTTGATAGTGAAGTCTGGTTTCTTTTGTTTTTATTATTAAAGGAGCACTTATGCTGCCTCCATCTATCTTTAAAATTATTCTTCGTGGACCCAATGTATATCATATTAGTGCTAGGGCTCTCTGTGGATGAAATAGTACATTGGTATACCACTGAATTAATACAACATTTATTTTCTAATGGGCAGTCTTCTGGGTTTCTACAGTTACATAATTTTTCCCTATTATCATCTGATTTTAGTGTAGAGTTTTTATTAATACTGTTTTGGCATGGGGGTTTGTTCAAGATCTTATTATTGTGTTTTTTTATTATGCGTTCAAGATTATCAGAGCAGCTGTAGCTCAATTTTAGGGTGTTCTTATTGAATATATTACAAAGCTTACTATTGGTGGGGAAGTGTTTATTAATTAGAGCTAAGAATTTCTGTCCTAGTTTAATACTAACCCTGTGGTTGAACGGAGGGGTGTACCATATGATATTTCTTTTCCTGTTTTTTTTCCCATGTCCAGTGCAATTTTCTTTGTAGTTAATGTTAGCATTTTTATAACCACTATTTTTTAGGGCAGTGTTATAGAAGCTATTATGTTTTTGGAATATTTCCCTGTTTGCGGAGTTAAGGCTAATTCTATTTTCTATTGATGAGGATGTATGTTTAATTATTGATGGAGGATGGTTTAACTTCGGGTGTATGTATAAAGGGTTAGCATTTGGTTTTCTATAAGGTTGGTATGTATTGTCTGGTAAGTCTAGAGTTACGTCGAGGACGTTAACCCTTTTCAAATTAGAAGAGACAGTTATCTTTAAGTTTAGTTTCTTAAATTCACTAAATATAATTTTTCTGATTTTTTCAATCTTAAAACTAGTAGAACTCCTCACCACCATGAGCCCGTCATCTCTATACAGCCCGATGTCCTTAATATCAATTTCGCGGTGTGCCGTTAAATTGTACAGTATTAGGAGACCAACAAGGTCAGAGGACTCTGCAGAGTCTAACGATCCCATAGTGATGTCAAACAGGTCGTTATTGTTTTTTATCCATTGGTCCCCATTGTGAACGAGGACCGATTTTTTTGCGCTGAGGATTATATCCCTTTCATCCTTTGTTAGGTTCGAATACACAGCAGCGAAGTCCAGGGCAGTCATAAATAAATCCTTCGAAATTGATGGGTAGTAGTCCACGATATCGAACTGTATAAGGGTGCAATTCCGTTTATCATCAATATAGTTAAACCAATTGATAACATCTTTAGTATTGATCCATAGTTTTAATTCCAGTTGTTTTTTTATTTGGCAGGTAATTTTTCCAGGATCTTTTTGCTGATCTTTCCTATGTCGGGTCGGGTAGGGTTAATTATTCTGGTCGCAGGGTGTTCTAAGAAGTCAGGCTTGTGATCCTTAAGAGTTATATAACATTCTTTTTCAGTAAGTTTACCTACTCTATCGCTGATTTTTAATGTATCTGTTATTATTTTACTAGTTTTGTTTATGTTTTCAACCATATTAATGTTGTTGTTGCAAGCTTTTTTATAAGTCCTGGTTAAGTTTTTTTTAATTAATTTGTTGTAGTCGTCGACATCCAATTTGTAGAAGTTGCCGGTTTTGTCTGATTTAACTAATATTTTGTCACAATCATTAATGCTTTTAACTATTTGGTTTAGATGTTTTTGGAAGTGGTTTTTATTTTTTTGAAAGGAGATGTTGTTGATAATGTTGAGTAGGTCTTTTTCAAATTCAAATAGTTGTTTGTTGAAAGGGGCAACTTTTTTACTTTTAAAGCCGTAAACTTCACGTTCTTTATCAGTAGGGTTATTTCCGCGAAAATAGAAGTATGCTTTCCATCTCATCCTTCTGATTAATTCCTATGTATATATATATATATATATATATATATATATATATATATATATATAGCATAATGAGAAGTGACGTATACTTTCTTAATATGTATATATAGAAAAAGTTGCAAATTAAAAAAATAATAATGTTTTTTTTAAGTATTTATTTATTTATATATATTTGATATTCGGATTGACCTCAATCTTTCTTCAGAAATAAGTGTTTGTTATAAAAATTTAAAAAATTTAATTTATTTGTAACAAACAGTTATTTCTGAAGAAAGTTTGAGGTCAATCTGAAATATCAAATATATACATAAATAAATAAATACTTTTGAAAAAAAATTATTATTTTTTTAATTTGCAACTTTTTGTATGTATATATATATATATATATATATATATATATATATATATATATATATATATATAAGGCGGTAATCACACAAAAGAAAAATCGGTAAAGTTATTGTAATTTATGGCGAAATCTCTTCGCTAATGAATTTAATAAAGCATTAACCTATTAACAATACGCTGAAAGACGCGATCCTTATGTTAAAAATTGTAAGATGAATTTGATGTTTCGGTGATAGTACTTTCGAAATTGTTTACATTTTCATCATCAGGCTTTAATATTTTTCCCATTTCAGGTAAATTCCATGACGAAATAAATGTATTGTAGACCGAAAAAGTTTTTTCTATTTATTAAACATTCTCAAAAAATGTGTGCGTGTACGTGCGTGCGCACGCGCGTTTGTATATGTATGTAATTGTGTGTACTAAGCATAGCATAATAGTTACAAGACTAAATGAAGGAAGGTGTATCAGAAGAGGGAATTCTCTTACGGCAAACTTCTAGTGAGGAGGAGTTGTTTCCCTTCCATATCAGAATTCGAAATCTTCACTTATTTTACCTCAGCTAGACATAATGAATTTCCTAAAATCAGATGACAACAATTTTTTTTTTGTTGTGAAATAAAACAGCGTTTATGATTCTTATTTTTTCCCGTTTCTTTATTCCGCCAAATACTTTTTTCTTTTTGTTTCCTTTTTAATTAATACATCTTTTCTTATTACCTGCGCTTTCTTTATGTTCTCCGCTGAATGATTTCCCTTCTTTTTCTTACCTTTTTCCTTCTGTAATCATCTCTTTGCAACTCTCTTCTGTTTATTTGTTTTCCTTGTTGTCTTGGAATATTATGGAATTCACAGAGCTGTGGAAGAAATGGAAAGATATTTGGAAAATCTTTATTCTTTGATTCTTCAAATGTAGATGCCTTGCCTTCTTTGAAAATCGGAGTTTGAAAAACAAGCTTTTAACTGGTATGAAAAATAGTAATTTGTATGCTGTCGTTTCAGTCGATCATTTCACCTTTAATTCTGTTTTATTTTGTTTTAAAATACTTTTTCTCTTTATTTTATATTTTTTAATATCGTACTTTTCTTTTTTTTTCAGACATTTCTTTAATCACGTGTTTAAACAACTCTTCTAGGTTTTCGTCTGTTTATCATTCTCCTTCTTTTATGAGAATCCAATTATTCTTTTTCTTGTTCTTCTTATTATTATTATTCCTTATCTTATTCTGTTTCTTCTTTTCCTTCTTCGTTTTCTTCTTCATCTGCTCTACTTAATTTCCTCTTCTCTAATTTACTTCTGTTTCTTCTTCTTTCCTTTTTTCTTCTTTTCCTCTTCCTGTTTCTTTTTCTTCTTTTGCTTCTTCTTCTTCTTCTTCTCTACTTCAATTCTCCTTCTCTAACTTGCTCCTTCTTCTCTAAGTTCTGTTACTTCTTCTCTCCTCCCTCTTCTTTTCCTCCTCCTCCTGCCCTTCTTCTTTTCCTCCTCCTCCTCCTCCTCCCCTTCTTCTTCTATAAAATTTTTTGTTTCTGTTTCTTTCTCTCCTGAAATCACACTTTTTATTCTGTGAAATTTTCTCTTCTTTTTAATGCTACAAATTATTTACTTCACTTGACTCTCTTCTTTCTTTAATTAATTTTTCTTCTTCTTCTTTTTCTTCTTCAAATTTCCTTCTCCTCCTCATCATCATCATCATGGTCCTCATCTCCTCACCTTTTCTTCTTTCAGATTTTATCTCCTTTTTAATGTTACAAATCGACTTCACTATTCTATTACTATTCTTCTTATTATTGCTATTTCTATCATTTTTTTCTCACATTACCATTATTACTTTTTTCTTCTTGTTAAGATAAAATTACTCTTTTATTTGTCAGCGTTCAATTTGTCTTTTAAATACTGTTACTATTTTCATATTTTATTATTTCGAATATTTGGTATCATTTGTTTGCGTTGATCTGGTTTGTGTTAGCTTAATAGTATTTCTTTTCATCACTTTGCTTAGTGCTTCCGCCCTTTAAAATATTTTCCCGCCCTTTTCACACATTTTTCGCCTCTTTACAAACATTAGTCATTTGACGCTTTATCCAGTTCGTCAATGGTAGTGTTATTTGAATAAATAAATTCAATTTAATGCCTCGCTTAATTGAATTGGGTTGCGGCTTTACTAAGAGCATTTATTATGCATTAATTGTCTGTTCATTCTTTGCTGGTTTGATTTCGCTAGCTTATGGGTTATCTAATATTTTTCTTTTCTTTTTATTTGCATGATGTTATCAGTAAACAATAAATTGCGCAGTCGTGCACACAAGAGTGAATCGACTTGGGAAATCACTTTTCCCCTTTCTAATAATTATTTTTAATGTACGTTCATAGAATGGAGATTTTGTTTAAAGATAAGATCTTTGTTTTTATTTGCCGATTATTGTGGGGGGTCCGTCAATTAAACGTTTATTTTTCTATGATGACTTAATGTTAAGATTTGACCTTTGGCTTATATATTTATATATAAAATGGGGGAAAAAATCAGATAGGGGCTTACAGATATTTACTAATCTGAGCTTAGTTCAGCATAAAGCTATAATATCGGGATACGCAGTGTATGAATCCATAGACGCAATTGACAACCAGAAAAGCATTTTAACATATAGCTACGTCAGGCGATCGTCGCCCATTCACTGTCCTTCTTTCTAAGCGCATTATCTCTTTTATACAATGCTCTCCACATCTTCATATCTCTTAGTGTTCTAAGAAACGTTAGTATTTATCATTCGTCTAATACTCCGCTCCCTCAGCCATTCACTCCATACTGGATTAGGTCGATTATCGTTTTTTGCTTGTGTCTCTTATTCGTCTACGTGCCGCGTCCCCTTATAGTTCTCAAAAAAAATTCTTCCTTGTGACCCTTAGCAGTTTATCCCTTAGACATGTCTCCCTTCTCCGTTCAGCAATCTATACATGCAAGCTAAATAGGTGGCTTGATGCCTTCCCTATTTTTCTTGCCTTTAATATACCCTATAAGAATTAAGTTTTCCAAGTCATCCTTCCTCTCTATATACCCAACAAACTGCAGTTGTCTCTTGCTGGACCACAGAATAAGTTTTTGTTTGCTTTCCATTTTTTTTACTTCCTCATTGTTTACTCCATCTGTCTATGGCATTCTCAGAATCATATGACCTTACTTTATTCGATACGGCGTATGAGTCGTATATTTTAAACCCCTGATCCCTTAAAAGGTGTTGCAGTAATTTCAACTGTTTCATTCTAATTTTAAGTGACGTTGTAGTTCCCATTTGCTCATGCAATGCTGATAATTGAAATTTAATATATTACGGAATAGTGACCAGAAGCAATGAAGCTAGATTAACCGTTGTGCTATTATTTCAAGCACGAAGAGTTTGCTTGCATTGTGAATCAATATTTGAACTCTTTGCTTTCATAACTGCTCTCATAATGCACACTGGCAGCAAATCCTTAAACATTACCTTCAAATATATCATCAGATCAGTTTAGTCGGACATAAGGCTACATTTTAAGGATGTTACTATTGAAGATATACATGGTGTCCCAAAGAATTTGACATCAATTTAAAAGCAATTATCTTGAAAACTACTAAGTCTAGCTCAATGCAATTAAACAGTTTAGGTTTTGAACATCATAAGTTTATCATGGGACCAATTTCATAAGTGTTCAATATGAGCACTTCCTGTGACACGTCACACGTCATGTCAGTAGTTAAGCTAAGGCCAAACACGCTGTAGCATGATTTCGGTAACATTATCCAGTGTGGAAGTGATTCTTTGCTAGCAGGAAGAGGGAGCTACATAGACCAGTCCCTACACATGTCCCTATAAAATTTTGCATTTAAGCACGCTACGTTGAAGCCATGCTGTACAGTTTAGGTGACTGTGTGCGAGTATATTCCAAGACGTAAATGACTTCTCTTTGGGAGTGAACGGCATCGAACTACCTGAAAACAGAGCAAAAATAAAACATTAAATATAAAATCTTGATCTGTTTTTTATACATTCTGTGAACATATGAGGTTATTTCTTCAATAATTGCAACAATTATTGGCCTGCGAAATGATATCAAATTTTTGGGGAGAACCTGTACACCAGACTAGGTAATTAATCTCCTCGGCAAGTTGTTAAGCATTAATTATTCTCAGGTGTTTTGAATTAAGATATTACAATATTAAAATGGAAAATATGTTTACATCTACAAAAACTCCTATTTGATCTTTCGTAATTTATTTTAGTAAGGCCAAAAGTCAGTTATGTGTGGGTAAAGATAGTGAAGCGCCAGACGAGGATAATAATGCATCATTAATTAAAATCACGGTGGGTTGAATACTGGATAATCTCCAAGTTGATGAAGAGAAACGGGGGTAATAAAACTATGGTTTTATAAAGGATGCTGGGAAATGCATTCTTAAAGAAAATGGACATAATAACATAATTCTCAGTAAGAATTAGAAAGAGACATCTGAAATTTATTGCACATTTAATGATTAAAAAGGACTCCGAGCATATTACTATCTATTATAAAGCGCTTCGTAGCGCTTAAAATATAAGCAATGCTTCGGCTACTTGCCGTGACGCCTGTATTCCTTAGTTTGAAGAATGGCTCCAAGCGGCTTTTCTTTTTTTTTACCTCTGACTTGGAGCTCTTTATTTATGGTTATGGATGTGGCACCATGCATAATTAGAAAACTGAAAAGAGATATTCATAAATATATGATTTGTTTTTTCGGTTTGTTAACCATTTGATAATTATTTAGAGCTGAAAAATATTTCGGGGTTGAGAATAATTCTTTAATTGCGTTCAGGCGATCTGGGAGAAAGAAAGAAAAGAAGAGGAAGAGGAAAGAAAGGAGAAAAATAAATAATACGAAACCAGGTCGTAAGCGAAAACACACACGCTCGACTGGCACCTATCAGATGTCAAAAATATCAGGTCAAGCACCTGACCTACTTCCGTGTCCGCGGAGGATGGAAGTTTGTTATCAATATGGTTGAAGAAATAAAGTTTAGAGACAATGGAAAAAATATGATAGGTAACAGGTGGGAAGTTTATCTAAGGATATACAGACAATCCATTAATACGAGAACCCAGACAATTCCAGAATTGAAAATACAGCCACACAAGATGATGATTAGAAAATGCTTTTTTTTTGAGATAATTAAGATTTTTGTTGTCAAGCTCCGAGCGAAGGGAAAAAGTGAAATATTTTTATTAGTTCACGTTAACGCCACCCAGTCTGGGAAATACCTTTCTTAGATCGTATCCAATTAGCGATGAAATGTTTGACAAATACCGCGTGTAAAAGAAACCGGGATCGTCATTTCGGTCACATACGAAAAGGACAATTTAAATTTTTGTTTCTTTAAGCAAGGTGTTTCTTCCCCCAGAACAAAGCCACGGATTGTCCACGCCCGATTAAAGACGTCACGAAGGAAGGAGGAAAGATACCGACCAGAGTCTCATTGGCCGAAGGCGGTCACATGATACATGAGGGAGGAGGAGAGACACCCGACCAGGACCCCATTGGCCGAGAGCGGTCACATGATGTGCGAGGGAGGAGGAAAGATGCCCGACCAGGACCCCATTGGTCGAGAGCGGTCACCTGACATACGAAGGACCAGGGGAAGCGGGTATACGCCCTTCCCCCAGAGGCACAGTAAGGAAGTAGGGGAAAGTAAGTTACCGAAAATGGAAAATCCCTAATCAGAAATAATACGTCTTTAGAATTATCAAGAAAACCTTGGCGCCGACAGACCCACCCCAGTTTTTGACTGCGTCAATAAAAGCAGGACCCCAACCGACAGAGATCAGTTGCAGCGCGGACGGCGGGCCCTGTTCATTCGTCCCCTTTGCGGCAAGAAAGGCCGGTCCGTTTGGCCTAAGAAGAGAAATTCGTCCAACCCAAGTCGAAGTGAATAAGCTCGTCCAACACAAGCCGAATTGAAGAAATTCGCCCAACCCAAGCCGAAGTGAATAAGCTCGTCCAACCGAAGCCGAAGAGAAGAAGTTAATTCGCGCACTGACGGCAGAGATGAGTGAACAATAATTCAGACTCTGAAGAGAGAGTTAGTTGCAGCCACGGACGGCGAGAGGGATCAGCCGTGAACGACAGGTAGAGATCAGCGCCCAGTGTCGAAACCAAATCACACCCCGAAATGCAAATTTCTAGAGAGCAGGCAACTCGAAGCCTTAAAGTTGTATGGTAGAAGCTTGGTGCCACGGTCCACAGAGCGGGTCGGGAGGTAGGAATAATCTTGTGTAACGAGCAAATAGATATAAAAAGTTGTTACCTTTTTCTTCAATATTTTTGACCTTGTGAGTTTTATTTATCTTGTGTGTTATGACCCCCGTTGGACTCAGCTTGCATACGGCCCAATCCCTGTTTGATCCCGTCTGTCTAAGATCTAATCACAACGTGGGTAGACAGACCGGAGATCAGTGTAGTTACCCTGGTAACCAGGCGTTGGAAGCGGGTTGGGAACGACGAGGCTGGTATTCATCTAGCCAAAGGGTTAGAACGTCACACTTGGAGCAGCGAGGAGCGAACAGCTGGCGTCGCGAACGGGATCGAACGACACAGTCGACGCTGCGACCAGGGGGGACGACGTCACATGGACAAGTTCATATAGTCACCGACTGTGTACTAATTACTCCCAAATACACCAACTTTTGAGATTAATAATATTTATAAATATTTTTTTTTATTAGTATTAGTATCTTTTCCTCATTTTCTGGAGAGTTCACCAACCTATTAGATTTTGTAGCATTTCCGGTTCAAATATAATGCTAGATCTTCAGTACGCATTCTTTTTATTTTAAATGCAGTAGGTTCCATGACTTGTTGTGGTGGTGGCACATCGAACACATGTTATATACGTCGTTTATCGGTTCATACATTGTTTCAGGTTTTTCGTTGATGAAACTCTTTAAGGCGCCTTTTATGTTCAAATATTTTACTTTTACCATCTAAATCAACTTCCCGATTCTTGCTATTATGCCGTCTTCGAAAGTTTCTTTTCCATCCATAGATGCTCTAAAGACGACTTCATCTCCGACATAGAATATTTTGGTGTCGTTTTGTTATCCGTCCGTGTTTTTTGACTTGGCATTAACTGTCCAACACCGATTCTAATTTTATAGCTGTTATGAGATCTTACCCATAATAATAATAATGGACTATTCCATATTTAATAAATACTGCGCTTCAGGAGTAGGCAAGGAGTCCGACGTTCACTCCTGAACCGGCTGTTTCGGTTGAACTCTCTGCCTTCGGGTGGGAAGGAACCCGAAGGACGCTACGCCGAAGGGCGAGTCTCCTTCGGGGAGGTAAAACCGGCCCTGAACACGTTTATACGGGTTCAAATGGGCTATTTTTTGGCCGAGCCTAATGGCTCGGAAATGCCCACATTAAAAAGGCCTTGTGCCACATGACGCCCTCGTGGGGGGACGACTAAATATAGTCCGTCGTTCACCCCTGGACCGGCTGTTTCGGTTGAACTATCTGCCTTCGGGCGGGAAGGAACCCGAAGGAGGCTACGCCGAAGGGCGGATTCTCTTTCGGTGAGGTAAACCGGCCCTGAACCCATTTATACGGGTTCAATGGGCATATATTTGGGCCGAGCCAACGGGCTCGGAGAACCCACAATAAATAACCGACCTTATGTCACATGCTGCGCCAGTGGGGGGGGGTGACTGAATATCGTCTGTCGTTCAATTCTGAACCGACTGTTCGGTTGAACTCTCTGCCTTCAGGCGGGGAGGAACCCGAAGGAGGCTACACCGAGGGGCGGAGTCTCGTTCGGGGAGGTAAACCGGCCCTGAGCCCGTTTATACGGGTTCAATGTGCATATTTTGGGGCCTAGCCGACGGGCTCGGAGAACCCACAATAAATAACCGACCTTGTGACACATGCTGCCCCAGTGGTGGGGTGACAGAAATCTCGTCAGTAGTTCAAGTCTTGACCGGCTGATTGGTTGAACTCTCTGCCTTCGGGCGGGGAGGAACCCCAAAGGGGATACGCCGAAGGGCGGATTCTCTTTCGGGGATGTAAACCGACCCTGAACCCGTTTATACGGGTTCAATGGGCATATTTTTGGCCGAGTCCACGGGCTCGGATATCCCACGTTAAACCGGCCTTGTGCCACATGACGCCCTCGTCGTGGGGTGACTGAATATCGTCAGTAATTCAAGTCGAGTCAGTAGTTCAAGTCGAATCAAGAGTCGAGTCAGAGGCAGTCCGTAACAGAGTCGCGTTCAGACAATTACTGCAAAACATTGGAATAGTGATACTGGTTGAGACTACAGTGTTCTCTCTACAAAACCTGATTGTTCATCCTAACACTTCTACTTCTCTGTATATATTCCTGTTTGTAATATATCTCTGTTATTCCATACCTGTGTTCGAGTTCTTCTTTATTGGTTCTACCTTGGACTATCACCGTGGTACAAGGAATCGGACCATAACACTAGCAAACATTAATTTCGCCGGGGACATGGTCGATGGTGTATTGGGGTTGTCTTACACGGTAAACTCTACGAAAAATTTAAAGTGCTTCCTCATTTTCTGTCACTGGATTTGCTTTCTTCAACGCTCTTTTTAACCTTCCCACAAACCCTTCCTCTTTTCATTTTGAACTTGGTTAATACCTAGATAATTGCAGTGACTCCTGTATTAACCAGTTTGAAGACTGGCTCCAAACATCTTTTTCTTGTATTTACCAAACCTCTCCAAAAAGCAGGATGTAAAACAAGGCCGTTTTTTTACGCATACACGGGGTCAGATTTGTCTTCCTCCCCAGACGAGAGTCTGCCAGTAGGCATGTTCTGATCTAGTTTCCTCTCAGCCCGAAGGCAGAGAGTTCGACAAGCCTGTACCGAGCCTGTCAGTGAACTGTCTGACTCTAAACGGCTTCTTTTGGTATTTACCGTAACCACCCCACAAGTCCGGGTTTTCGTGGGGCGATTCCGAGTCCGTAAGCTAGGGAAAAAATTCCCCTTAGACCCCGCATACACGAGGTCGGGTTTGTCGACCTACCCAGACGATACTTTGCCTGTAGGCAGAGCCTCGTCTGGGTTCCTCTCTACCCAAAGGTAGAGAATTCGACAACTCAGCCGCGAACCTGGCGGCAAACTGCCTCACTCCAAACGGCTTCATCTTGCCTCTGACCTGGAGCCCTTCATTTATAGGCATGGACTAGTTCATATAGTGACCGGGGGTGAAGTATTTACTTCACAACATCGCCCCTTTTAGATAAATACTTTTTTATAAATATTTCATTTTTGTTAGTATTAACATTTCCATTTCCTCGTTCTGGTTAAATGCGCTAAATGAGCCATAGAGGGCTGCACCTGCTATGATGCCAACCAGTTAGATGCTCAGCACATTTGCTATCACATAAGCCCGCCCAGATTTACATTTAATATTAAAGTATTATGGATTCAGACGAGGTTGAAGTACTGTTCGTCTACATCATTTGGGTATATCTTAGATTAGTAGATTACACGCTCATAAAACCCGGACGATACTTTAAATAATTCTTTTTTTCTAAAAACAAAGGACGATTATACCAGAAAATGGGCTCAGCATATTCTGGACTTGTCCCAGAATAATGCTTTATCATGTTAAATGTTATCCTCTGCATTTATTTCATTTCACACCCCGCTGGAGGTGGTAGTGGAGATGGAAGACCCAGACTAATCCTAAAGATTCGTGAGTCACAGAAAAGTGTGGATGGTAGACGCGGCTGAGCGTGTGGGGCCTTCTTGATAGCAGATCAACACCCTCTTGACAATTGAACTCGAAACACTCGGTCCCTCCTCAGATGGCCCTAAACCAGGAAGGAGGATTTGCAGCAACGGTTTCCCAGGTCTCAACGTTGATGTTAGCCTGTGTCAGTGATGTCTGCAACTGATCCTTGGAGCGTCGTTTTAGGCTTTCCCGTATACACTTCCCGATGACTAATTCCCCAAAGTGGATGTTACGTAGGACGCTTTCTGGATACGTGGAGGCGATTTTGAAGGATGGTTACCGCGATCCTGGAGAGAGATGTCCTAGAGCAAACCTCTTTTTTTTTTTTAGTGATTCGGCTCTCCTATCTGATACGAAGGGTTCTTCTGAGTTAGCTGGCTGGAAACGCTTCAGGCGTTTGCTGTCCCGACGGTACAAATTCCATGTCTCGGAAACGTACAGATGGGTGGAGAGGACCACGGCTCGGAAGAACATGATTTTGGCTCTCATGGTGAGGTCGTGATTGCTGAAGACTCGGTGAGAGAGCGTTCCCTACGCAGTATGAACCGCTTTGATCTATTTGTTAGGGTCTCTCTTTGCAGGTGACATTATTCGAGACGATGCTGCCAACGTAGCGAAATACATCGACCTATCGTCTGTCCATCGATGCTGATGCTGATGCTGATGTCAGTTGCTGCTTATCCGGGGATCGGCTGGATTAAGATTTTCGTCTTTTTTACATTGCCCTTCATTGCGAAGTGTTTGTAGGCCTTGCTATTCGTTTGACTATCTCTGGTAGTGAATGACAGCCTCGTTTTCAATTGCTATATCATCAGCATACTTGTTCCGGAATAATGTGTTACTATTTTAGATCTGCTTGATGACTGTCGGGCCATAGTAGGCGATTTTAGTTACTGAATGCTTAACCAATTTAAGTCCAGAGCGACCCCTTACTGAATGAGGATTTTTTATGCAGATTATAAGGGTAAACTTTGATCCTAGACTTGAAGGTGTTAAAATTTTCGTAATCGTGTTAACATTTTGTCGGGGTTTTCTGTTCAGCAATATAGCTGTTCTTGGGAAGAACCTGCCTGGGTGAAACTTAATTTAAGCCAGTGAAATCCGAAAGGGATAAGGATGATCCAATCCTGAGTATGTTCTTAACTGCAAATCTTTGAACTGGTGGAACTAAGGTTTGGATCACGTTTGAATATTTACATTTTGATTTGTGACTGTCGAATAAGGATATTTCTTTAAATATATTTCTTTTCTTACTAACAACAACTGAGCTTAATTGAATACGACACACGATTTACATGTATTTATTTATTAGCTCAACTTTATCAGATACAGGAACGTATTAATAGGGAATTTAACAATAATCGAATTCGCTAGATTATATCATTTTTAGAGTCGAGATTACAAAGATCTTGCAGAATGAGTATTCTTGTCTAGTTACACTGTTGCAGGATGATATGAAAAATAATTTTAAACATCCTAGAATTATCTGTGCCGGAAACAGTATTATACAGACTCGTCAGAGCCCGGATAAATAAGAATATAAGGTGTAATTAAGTAGATAGCATTGAATTTGATAGAACAATTCAAAATTATATTTGTAAAGGAAAAAATGTAACGGAATCCAAACAAATAAACGTGGATGCTATTAATGAAACATTATAGAGGAAGGAAAGGAACTTAATTATTTGAAGATGTTGATTGTTAATAAATTGACTTCAGTTAATGTTACTGTATTGATAATATACTTGCATACTACTTAGTTTGCTAAATGTAGAAAAGAACGTGTTGATGTAGAAGTGAGAATGAGGTTTTCAGAAATAGCGCCGTCTATATTTATAAGCCAGGGGCGGTAATCCTTCTACACAAATGAATTATAAGATTTAATTCTAGTATTTTCTCTGCAATTCCTCTCTGGTGTTGAACAATGAGTGCGAAATTCTTGTACGAAACTATTTACATTCTAATATTATATTCAGCCAAAGTCAAGTTGATTCTAAAATTAAAATGTCATTATCATGAATTCGTATTAGCTGATGCACTGTCATCTATTATTAATTTTGATTAAATTTCATTCATCTTCATTTCAATTACTTTTCATTACAACTATATATGACGTCATTCAATGAGAATTCCTTGTGCTCGATCCGTGTATATATTTACTCAAAAATTCATAATGTTTTACAAATGTTTCATGTAACAAAAAAAAGGAAATTATTTTAAAGTGATATTACTAATACTAGTATACATATAACAGTAACTGTAATTGGGTGTTTGTAAATGGGATGCTTGTAAATAGAGAATGACAATGTTGGTTATCTCCAGTCTCCAATGCCCATAATAGGCATTGATATACACTTGATGCAATAATACCTAAGCATAAAGGAAGAAATGACCCGAAATAAAGGAATCCAAAATAGATATTGTGCTCAAATGTATTGTATGTGATAATGAATTATAGAAAAATAAAGAGGAACCCATATTTTATGTGTATATAAAGATGTAAAAGTTTAGTAATAGTTAAAAGATTAAGAGACACGCTTGTTGCTGGAATTACAAGGAACATATAGCAAAATACTGAAGAGCAGGTAAAAAATAAAAGAATATAAAATTGCATGAAAATACCTTATGAAGATTTCAATCAAGAAATAGATAAAAGAGGCGATTCGACAGAAAATATTTGTACATTCCTTTTTCGTTTACTACTCCGGAAACTAATCAACAATTCTATAAGAGACAAAGAAATGAATTAGTAATACGGAAGATAATGAGAAGAAGTAGGCAAAAAACAGTAGAGAAGCATAAAATCATTAGATATTGAATAATTTTAATTGCCAACAACTGTAGGCATTCAATGTGTATTGCTATTTAAAGATTCATAATCTTTAACGGAATGAATCAGATGTGAAATGAGAATAAAATATGCATATATGTTTAAAGTTATAAATCTAGTTTGAATGATTAGCTTATTTTTTGAGTCATCAGAAAATGGCTGACAATTAATTGGATATTAAATATTGAGTTGTTTTTAATGTAACAGTAAGAAGATTATTATGACCTGCGGTCCGTTGATAAATCATACTTACGTACGTATGATTACTTTTCGCAGTAAGTTGCTATGGATAAAAATAAAACCGACAGAAATAATGTTTTTCTTTGTTTCTTCTTCGAAACTATTGCATTCAAAGTCTACAATAAGGAATTTAACGAAATCCTCCAAATTCACTGTTCAACAAAATTTTTACTTTTTTTGTCTTTGTTCAGTAAGTGTTATTTTCTAATTGCTTCTGTCTTGAAAGAAAAGTGAATAAATATATTTTACTTCAAGCTTTTCCGTTTTGGTAGAGATGAAGTTGTGGAGAGAAACTACCCCAACCAAAAAGATCTTAAGGGTCTGATTAGAGATCTTAGTCTCAAAAATTCCAATGCCGAGATTTTGATTCGAGACACAAGCAGTCGATTTTTTTAGATGGAAGTATACAAGTAGCAGGCTAGAGAAAGCTTCACCAATGTTGTTCAAGCATTTTGACCAGTCACGATGGACTTTGCTTTTACCACAATGAGACTGGTCTGTTCGAGGCTATTTGAATCGCCTGTAACCAAAGCGAGTGACACCATATCATCAACAGGTCACCCAGGAGCCTCGAAGGCATGCTGCTTCATCACGAGAACATGTATAGATCTCCTCCTCTGTATCAATGGGTGCAGCTCAAAGAGGAATACAATTGTTTCAAAATTTTGCTAGATGCATTAGAATATGAAGAGTACGTTTGGAAAGTTAACGAAAACTTCAAAATGGCGGCCTTTCCGTTGGGTCTACAAGGCTGCTTTAGCGTGTTTCCATTTTATCTTTAAATTTCGGACGGCAAGGACACTGCGCACGTTAAATTAGCCCTCATTAGACAATTTGTTACAGTTCCAAGGATAAGGATTCTGAAGACTTCAAAAGGTGTCTGCAGCAAAAACCGCTGACCGCATCGGACCACAAATAAAGAAAATCATAGAATGTAAGGAAATACAAAAGAAGTTCATTTAGAAAGCGGCGTGGAAAAGATTTGTCGCAGTGTTTCGGTGATTCCTGGGGAATCAGAAAGGCGAAATCCATGTCGTGCTTTTCGTGACCCTGGTGAAAAACGACAAAAAGGGCTGCAGGATGTCCCTCAAACTCCTTATCCTTGACGCTCATCTTGATACGTTCAAGGATAACATAAGGGCGTACTCAGAGGAGTAAGGCCAAGAAATACTGGATTTGAACGCCGCTAACAAGACCTTATAAAAGAAAACGTGGTGCGTGACCATTTTTTTTGGTGGGGTGATGTTTTGGTTTGGTTTGGTTTGTGTTTTACGGCATTTCAACTTCAATGGTTTATTTAATGCCGACAACTTTTTTTTTCCTGGTAATATTTTGTTTTGTCAAAAATCTATATCTGGTAATATTTTTTCTTCATAAATGTATAGCTGGTAATATTATTTGAGAAATGTATTGCTGGTAATATTTTTTGGTAATAATTTCTGGTATTAAAACCTATTTTTACACTTTCATAATGCTTTTTACCTTAAGTTCAGGGTTAATTATTTTCCCATAGCTGGGACCCTAACAGATGCTATCATCCTGGGTCAGGGTGGACGTGGGAACACCAATTAAGAGGTGGTTCCACGCTCCTCGAAACCTCCCGATTATAGGCCCTGCTGTTGGACGTAGTTTATCGTCTTACTCTGGACGCGGATATAGTTTATCGTCATACCAAGGACAGGGTTGGGTGCGTGCTGATTCGGGAAAATAATTTAGAGTATAAATCTAAATCGCGAAAAACTAGTCACATCTAAATTTCCGTGGTCTCTCTAATGCAATGCAAGAATAAATAGATGCTACTTTGCGTGAAAGACAATATTCATAATCGCCAGTTCTCCCAACGGGAATTGGTACATTTAAGAAATATCATTATCATGATCGAAAAATCAATGTTTGAATGAAATATTATCCATTTTTTACACTTTCTATGCGTAATAGAAGCGTCGATAATAGTTCATAGCCAAATAGAAAAATCATGTTACACAGTGATATAGCTTGCAATGTTACTCAAAAAGTATTTGTTCATCTAGCTAATTCCTACGACATCTGCCGGAGATTTGTCCGCAGAGTTTAGAGTCTCATCAATCATTTCCTCTAGTAACATGTCTTCGAGTGATGGAAGTATATCGTAGCCTAACTGCAGAGGATATTTTATACATATATTATTATTCTATCATCTTCCTCGAGAATGTTCATGCTTGAGTAGATGCGATATAATGGAATGATAACCCTATTGCTGCGTTAACCGCTGATAAAGAATAAAAAAATATGACTTTTTTAATCCTAGTCTTTAAACTGTAAATGCAACAAAATGGTTAATTCTAATTACTGCCCTTGAAAATTGCACCCAAATGTTCTGCTCTAGAAGACATAATTATTTTGTTTTTTAATTTTACCTACATTTCTTTGCAACTCAGCATTAAGACTTAAAGAATTTTTTCCACTGTGAAGAATTCTTCAATATATCATAAAACTTAATTTCTTGCAAAAAGAATCTACAGTACGAAGCAGGAAAAGCGCATACATAGAATCTCGATTTTTGTATTTTTACCAAACCACAAACGAATGATAGAATCCGTTTATTAATACAGGTGTAGATATGTCCATTATATAAGTCAAAAAATAATTTAGAGTTTTGTTAGCTAACCTTTTGATTTAATAACGGCCTTAATTCTTCGTGGCATATTATAGATTAAATTATTTAGTAATTCAATGTCCCTTGCCAGATTTTTGCAGCATTCCTTTAATACGCAAAAAATCTCAATTTCCGTGTTAACTTTCCTATTACGAACACGCTTGTCCATTATCGCCCAAAGGTTTTCAATTGGATTAAGGTCAGGACTTTGACTAGGCCACGGGAAGAGTTAAAATTTATCCTCATCGCGGCGAAAATATTAATAAACGAATTCTACAACTCACTTGTCTTGATACAAATACGAAGAAACGACTTTCTGTGAATGGGTCCTTTTTTTAACTTATACTGAATATAGATCGCATTTACGACTTGGCTGAATGTCTCGTATTCAGCCTCGAAAACGGCGCTGCATAGTGACTAATAGTACCTCGAATTCAAGTTGTGATAAAACTGGAAAATTCTGGCAACTCTGCCAAATCATGTACATAATTAATTCCTCAGGTCAGATGTTGGTCTGACAAAAATTGACAATCCGACACTCGTCTGTAAACAATTGTAATGAAGAGGGTTGTGCTGCTAAATGGAAAAAAAATCAAAAGAAAATCGTGCCACTAAAGAATAACAGGAATCATGATTCTTTCATTATTTAACATTCACTTTTATTCTCTCCATTTCTTCGGAAATTACACTCCGACTCACTGTGACATTTGTCCGATACGCAGAACATTCTCCGATGTATGAGAGACTGACATAAATCACTCTGGACGTTTGTTTATGTAACTGAATATATTACAAATGTTTCTCATGCTTGCAACTTGCAACTTCGGATGCATATTTCAGGCCACGTGAACTTTTTGATTTTTTTTCGGCATTTGGGATTAACATTCAGTCATCCTTCACGTGTGTTTCTTTGTTGTGAGATTTGCAAAATCGATTTTCCTTTAATTCTACAAAAAATTCGTGCCGAAAATTCGATGGTGAGATTTAGACATCTTCATGTGGACACACTGATTCTAGCATCATACGTCTCTGTTTAAATGCTTGTCCTGGACTTCGTTCATTTAAAAAGAAAAATGTGCGTCCATTGCTGATGGAAAAAAAGAAACACATAGGTAAAAAAAGAACAACTTTTCGTGTTGCTTTGTAAAATGAATGTAGAAAATAAGAATTCATTGTTATTAATTTATTTTAAAGTGCCCAGATTTTATTCGATGCTTTTTTGTTTAAATTTATATATTTTTGCGAAACGTAAAATGAAAGGAAATTTAATCTCGACGTCCATCTTTCTTACGTATTTTTATTATATGCGTTCTCTGTTTTACCATTTGAAAGCCGTTAGAGAAAGTTTCATTTAAATAAAAAATGAAATAAAATCAAATTAAACGTAATATTTTAATTACATAATCACCAAAGAGTAATTATTTTTGATTAAAAAATAACTGCTAAACAAGTCACGCATATTCTTCTCTTGACTATTAAAGAAAATCTTACTCTGTGCGCATTTTAATTTTTCTAATCACTTTTACACGTGTAGGAAATGAAGACATCCAATGTCGATCAAAATGAAAGCACGTCTCTGCATTACTTTAACGTGGACCTTTCTATATTCTGTTTGATTTTAAAGCCAGTAAAAGAAACAGTTATAATAGATACATTTATTAACTATCTGTTGCAAACATTTTCGGCTCTCTCGCAACAACTGCACATTTTTTCAATTTTCCATTGAATTTAACGTTCAGTCTGTGGATATTATTTTTCTTTTTTTGCTCTTTTGTTTTCACTGCAGCTGTTTTCTTTTTTCCTTTCTTTTAAGCATATCACAATTTTCAATCTTCTGCATTTTTATTAGCAAACAACTTCAGATGCCATTTTCTTTTATCATTATTTCCTTTTTTTCCACTGTTATTCTTATCGCCGTCAGATATTCATTTTGTTTTTGTTTTTTATTATTTTCACTTTACGTTTTATTTTTTTATTTAATATTTTCAATCGATTTTTCAAATTATTTTATCTCCTTTTCTTAAAACCTTCCAATTAATTTACCATTGGGGTTTTACTTCACTGATGTATTTTTAAAAATTTATTTCAACTTTTCATTTCCTTCATCACATCACAAAGATTAGTGGCATTTTGTTTCTTAGTTTAAAGTTTTTATTTTTTGTCAATTTCATCTTTTGTATATGATTTTATTCTTTATTTAAAAGTCAATATTTTCTGTCTATTTTTCATTTTTAAAAATTAATAATTTAATTTTTTCGATCGATTTCTGTTTTACTTTTTTCTTACTTTCTTTCACTTTTACTTTTTTTCCTCTTCCGGTTTTTTTTTCTTTTTTCATTATTTTTTTTTCTTTCTTTTTTTTTTTTCGACAATGTTCCCTTACTTTTTATCTCTTTAAAATCTCATCGGCTTGCATTTTTTTAAAAATTCTAAATTGAAAAATCAATGCCTATTTTCGCTGTAGTAAATTCATTCAGGCGAATATAAAGTCTGATTTTTACACAGGGGCACACTATCGGACAAATACACATACAAACACTCACACGTATATATCAGATGTTTGAGGCAAATTTTTGGTCTATCACTGTTCGAATAGAACGGCGCCATTTACCGAATTGATGCGGCAACCGAGCAAAGGATACAAAAATGTTCATACAAATTTTAAGATATAATTTTGAAAGAGTTAATAGGTTTCCATATGACATTGTTTAGGAACACTTCATCTATAATGAATATGTCTTACTATAAATAGCTTGCAGACACTATTATAGTTCTATACATGTAAACTGAAGTAAATACTACAAACACGCATGCACGACTACACAAGCACGACACGTGCATTCACACACATAGACATCTATTTATCTATATATAAAATTCTGTGACTTTTGTTCGTCTGACCACCATCTAAAATTGCCATACATTAATAGATCAAAACCAAATTTTGGATAGAATTTCAAACAGGTAAATGGGTACAAAGTACACTTTGTTTCAATTTTTTTGAAAAATTGACAGTTTTATTATTTAATATACAAAATAGTTACACTATATTAAAAATATTTTAATTATAAAAATAACCAACCAATAACTTATTTAATAAAAATGCAATATTGCCTTTTGGCGTATCTTTACTTGATTTAATTTAATTTAATTTTTTTTTGTATAATTCATTCTGATAAAATATAATGCACATTAGCAACACTTAAAATATAAACACACTCGGGAGAGTTTGAAATAGATAGAGGAAGCGATGATTTCAACAATACTATATAATGTGCGGATTTCAACACACGTCACAGATAGATAGATAGATAGATAGATAGATAGATAGATAGATAGATAGATAGATATGAAAAAACAGGGATAGATAGATAGATAGATATGATGAGGCTGAGATAGATCAATCGATAGATAGATAGATATGAAAAGACTGAGATAGATAGATAGATAGATAGATAGATAGATAGATAGATAGATATGAAGAAGCTGAGATAGATAGACAGATCGATGGATCGATCGAACGATCGATAGATATTTAGATAGATATGAAGAGGACGAGATAGATAGATAGATAGATAGATAGATAGATAGATAGATAGATAGATAGA
>CAHIKZ030000485.1:162500-170000 GCA_903632075.3 Acanthosepion pharaonis
TCAGCCATTTTTTTTTTATTTTTTATCATGTCTCCACACAAAGCAGTGCCGCAAATGAAATCGGTGAAACGTGTTCTAATCCCGTCCAATCCTGTTTCTCTTCACTTCGCACCATTGCACTTGGGGAATGTAAGAATCTAACTTCGCGAAATTCCTCTTTATCGTCATCAGATATCATGAGGGTAATCTTAACCACGGAATGCCACAATTATGATGAGGAGAGATCGATTAGTGCTGGGATTATTCGTCTTTTCAGAACATCCCGTAACCCATTGGAATTGCAAGGTCAACGCGTACTGAAGACTTAGCAGAATTTGTTTGCTTTAGTCCAGATAACCTAAAGGAATCAGTCTGTTTAGGATGGTTTTGAATTCAGAGTTTTCCTTTTTCTAAAGGGGCTGTCGCTTCACGACAAAACAACCCAATCTCTCTTTCTTTTTAACACATAAAAGAGGAAGGTATAATTATGCCTTTTCCAAAGGTATTTTCAATATTTGTTTTTGTTTATTTATGTACTATTTCGTAATTTGTCTTACTTTCTAATATTGTTTTACCTACACACACACATCTATATATATGTATGCCTATAATTGATAACAGAAGCCATTGGTTTATACCAATGGCTTCCTGTACTTAATACTTCTCGTTTTCACTCTCGCGTGGTCTTTTGTGTCATCATGAACTGCGACGCGATCTTCGCTTCCGCGTCTCGTATACACGAGTTTTTCGTTGCTTTGAAATGTTTCATGCAACAAAAACTGAATATCATTATTGTTTTGTCCGCGTATTGTTTGATATATCGAAATGTAATTGTCATATTTGATAATGGCTTATGTAAGCCGACAGCCTATATAGGATTAAAACATGTATCAATATGGGGATTTCCTTTCGTCTTTCATTTATAATGTTATTAAGCTTATCAGACAATATGAAAGGAACTTACTTAAAATAAATAGACAAAACTTGTCTATATTATTTAATGAAACAAGCATTATATATATATATATATATATATATATATATATGTATAGCTTCTAAAAACACTTAATGTATATCTTGTTTATATACGTACATTATGTTCCAAAGTTTGTCATAGGCCAGAGTGCAAGCCCCCACTGTCTACATTATGATTTCGTGATATGCATCTATGCCAGAGATGGCGTGAATTTTTTTTTATTGTTAATCTTTCCATGGTTGAAATTGCCAAAGACGTAAGTTGTTAAATCTGAAAGAAAAAGAAAAAAAAAATCATTAGACGCTTAAACTTAATTCACAAACCGGTTCAACCTTTTGGAACAACCTTTAGAAGAAACAGACTACATTTTGACAAAATCTTTTCTCGTAACTCATTCCTGTGGTATGAAATTTATATTTAGTTGACTGCACTAATATGTTATCTGATTGATATAGCCAACTAAATTCTTTTGTTCTCTGAATTACTAGTGATGAAATAAAATAATCAACATAATACATCAACGGTCTCCGGGTTATGAGTGCACAATATAGATTTTATCAGGTTGGTTATTGCTTTAACCCCGATAAAACACAAATTGTCATGGTCTGCAGACATTAGTCGAATAAAAGATTAACTATCTTGTTTGATTTTCTTTAGAACAAAAACCAGTCGAAGAAATAAATAGAATCAGTTGTGTTGCTCATGCGTTAAGTCATATTTAATTGACGTTTTTAGAAACAATTATAAGGAATCTATCATGCTAATTACTAATCAGAGGTCACAGTCAAGAATAAATTTAAACTAAACTTTCATAAGTTTTTGTGTGCGAAAGTGGCAGCTCATCAACAGGAAAAATGTTGATAATGTTAACGAAAAACCGCACACGGAAGGAATAACAAAGCAACATTTTTGAAACTTCATTGGTATGTTCAATTCAACTCGCTATATTCACAAGACCTCACACAAACATATTTACAATCAGTGAAATACGTAGTTATGGGAAAAGCCTTCTCTAATCTAAACCCAAATCAGGAGATCATCGAATAAACTTTGCATATCAAAACCTGCTGAATTTCACTGAAACGCTATCGGAGAGTTGCCTGATAATTGGCAAATAATCAATGCAAAAAATGGTGAATATATAATTGAATAAAAATATAATTTTACTTTATTTTTGAAGAATAAATTTGATGAACAGAAACGGTAATTATTTAAGACTCAAATTAAAGATGGCTACTGAGCCAAATGCATTGATAATAAATTGTTTGGCCTATGGAAAAAAATCGAGGAATTAAGTTGTAGATTGAATGGAAAGCAAACCATACTCCCTAGAAAGATAATGACAGTAGGTACTCTCCTCAATATATGAACTTGAATCAGCCAAATGTAACCTTATTAATTCACTGTTTGGAATGGGATTTTTGTGGGATCTAAATTAATTTAATGCCCTATAAACCGCTAGTATTTTTCATCCTACCAGATATTTATTTAAACTGTTTCGGAAGCCATCTTCGTGTCATTTTCATATTTTTATTTATAGAATTCTTTCACATATTCAGATCTGTAGAAATAATGATTTATTTAAATAGGTAATTATTCACCTTTATATTTGTCAACGAAATAATCTTTCTCATCTCACTGGATGCGATAGAATCAATGCGCTTTGATAAATGCTATCACATTTGACATATATGAATAATGAATATGTGGCCGACATTGGGTAAAATATTTTGTCATCATATTTCTAGGTTACAATTCGCATATGGACTCTTCCTCATGATGCATTTTATGACAGCATAAATAATGAAGTTTATCATTTACGATAATGATGATGATAATGAAGATTACAATGATAGTGCTTATTGCAACGAGAGATTTGACCAGGAAGGAAATAATGTTACTTAGGTTGTGGGAAAGAGAATCTTAGCCTGAAATTTGATATCCGTGAATTGATGAGAGTGGTTATACAACAAAGAAAAGCAAGAACTAGAGAAAAAATATAGATTCTGAAAATGTTATGAAAAATATAGCATTAGTAACATAAGCAGAGATTGTGAGAAAAATGTAGACGAATTGTTGTAAAGTGATCTCCAGGAAAACGATGATGGGACATGACTGTGAAAGTATGAAAAAAGAAGGAGGAAGAGGAGGAGGAGGAGGAGGAGGTGGATGTAGAGAAGACGGAGGGAGAGAAGAAGAAGGAGGAGGAAGAGAAGGGGAGAAGAAGAAGGAGAAGGAGGACGAGGAGAAGAAGAAGCAGGTTGAGGTATAGGAGACGGAGAGAGAGAAGGAGAAGTAGAAGAAGAATAAGAAAGAGGAGGAGGAAAGAAGAAAAAGAAGAAGGAGGAGGAGGAGGAGGACGGGGAGGAGAAGAAGGAGGTTGAAGTAGAGGAGACGGAGGGAGAGAAGAAGAAGAAGAAGAATAAGAAGGGCGAGTAAGAGAAGCTAGAGGATGTGTAAGAAGATGAGAAGGGGAGAAGAAAAAGTAGTAGTAGTAGTAGTAGTAGTAGTAGTAGAAGAAGAAGAAGAAGAAGAAGAAGAATTTTCCGAATGAAAAGAAGAACAAAAAAAAGAACAGAAAGAAATATAGCTGAATGAAACAACAACAATGAAGAACAAGTACACCCAAAAGAAAAATGCAGTAACGAAGAAAAATGTTATCTGCCTGATGGCTGAAATAGTTGTGTTTTCTCATACAGTATTTTACGTAGGTTTTCGAACATAGCCTAAGTACTTTTTTTTTAATTTTCAAGTCTCTTAAGAAATGCCTGCGTGAGAAGGAAATCTCTCTTGGTTATGACGATAAAATCTATTCGCGCCCTCGGTAAGACGATAAACTACATCCGACTGATCAGGCCTCTGATCAGGAGGTTGTGAGGCGCGTGGAACCATCTCTTAATTGTTGGTGTTTCCAGGTCAACCCTAAACAGGTGTAGTATTCCCTGTTAGGGTCCCAGCTAGGCTAATAGTTAACCCCACCAAAAGTGGTCAAAACGTTTAAAAATAGGTTTTATTACCCGCAATATATTTTTGGAAAATATTATCTGTAATAAAAATCTTGTCGACATTGCATAACCCATTGGGATTTATATATCGTAAAACAAAACAAACAAACCGAAAAAAAAAGAAAATACACAATTTATATTTTCATATTTCATCTCGAGCTGCACTAAAAATTATGATTATCACGAAAAATGCAAAGAGAGATAGAAAAATGTGAGAAGAAAGAACGAAAAGGAGAAGGGATAGAAGAAGAAAAAGAAAAAAGTAGATTAGAATAAAATGAAATAGATTAGAACAATCGGTTTTATAGTAGAAGAAGAAAAAGCAAAATAAATCAATGCAGCTTGAGTAAAATTAGTTTGCTGCGGAATGTGTTCGAGTAGTGAAAAAAAAAACTTACTAGAATATAGGAAGACAGCAATATAATCAAACACTAACTACACGGGTGAAAAATCAAAAAAGAAAAAAATATAAGCGTAAGAGAGACGAGCAAATATAGAAATCCACTTTATTTATGAAGATAAGTTAAAACATTAGCGATATTTAAAAAATAAAATAAAATAATAATAGAGACTGTCCAAAGTTTCAGACAGGATCATAATGAAATTCGAAAAATGATAGTCAATGAAGAGTAAGAAAAATAATATATTCCAAAACAATTATCAAGATTCTCCATGTAACAATATAATAACGAAAGCAATTGGATTCAATGAAGTCGAATGAATTTAAAGAATATCTCAGAAGGACAAATATAATAATGGAAATTAAAATAAAAATGGAAAATAATATACAAAGTAATCTATACCTTAGAATAACCATATTATGTCATACTCATTATGTCATACCCATTATACCATACACATCATGACATACACATCATGTATAACCCCAAAATGTCATGCCCATTGCGTCATACTCATTATACCATACCCATTGTGCCATACATATTATGTCATACATACATTATTTAATACCTAATATGGCGTACCCATTATGTCAGGCTCATCATGTCGTGCCCTTTATGTCATATTCATTATGTCATACCTATTATGTCATACCTAATATGTCATATACATTATGTAATATCCAATCTATCGTACCCATTATGGCATACTCATCATGCCATACCATTATGTCATACCCATTATGTCATACTCATTATGCCATACCCATCATGTCATACCCAATATGCCATACTCAAAACCATTTAAGTAATTTGTACCTTGGAATATCCATTATTACATACTCATCATGTCATACCCATTATGTCATACTCATTATGTCATACATATCATGTCATACCCAATATGTCATACTCAAAACCATTTACGTAAATTATACCTTAGAATACCCAGTATGCCATATCCATTATGTCATAATCAAAACCATTTTTCTCTTTTACTTTACTTTCTAAAATTTTTCCCATCAAATACCTAAATAATTGGCTAAAGAAAAAGGTGTGTCATTATTTACTCCGGCCCCTTCAGTTGAAATTGAACTTAATTTAGGACTTGCTACGGGTAGTTTTACCCAACGCCACAAACTGCAGCAGCAACAAAAATTATCTTAAATCTCGTGTCATGTCCTATAATAGGTTCGTTTCATCAAGTCTTTCATATGGATGTCAAGCATCCTGCTAGGATCGTTCAGAAATATATAAACTCTCAAATCTATGCAATCATATTCTTAAAACCAAATGATTAACATTTTCTGCGACGGAAGGAATCATCATTCTCCGAATCTCGTCGCCTGGCACCAGATAATCAATAAGAACCGTAGAAAATAGCATTAATTGAGGACTTACTTAGAACCAGAAAGAAACAGTTTAAATTTCTTAACAACATAATGGAGGTTGGAGAATTTGACACTAACAAGACTTATTGAAGATAAGAAGATTAGAGGAAAAAGTTAAGTGCCTTATGTAATGAGCTTGTGTAAATGAATATCAGAACTGGAAGTGAAATTAAAGGGACAAGCATAGAAGGATAGGAATTTGGGAGGAGGAGTCATGATTGCACTGGTTTTGAAGGGATGGGTCAGACAAAGGAAGAATTAAATAAATACGGATAGAAAATCTACACTTTTTGTAGATATTATCAAACTCGATATATGATTATTTTCTTCCCGTTTTACATTGGCAAATGACATCTTTTCTCGTAACGGAAATAGTTGATGTTTCTTTTTTGCATATCCAATCGACTAGGTTTCAAATAACCTATTCCTTACAGTTCGATTAAAATACTACGAAACCAGCAACTACGCAACGCCAGCACCCGACATTTAAATGGAACTTTTCCTCTTTCTTTTTTTTGGCTATATCATCCAGACTTCAAATAATCTACTCCTTACACTTAGATTAAAATACTACGGAAAGTTCATTATTGGATTTAACCAGCAACTTTTCAACACTTTCGCCGGACATGTGAATTGAACTTTCGAACTGTAGACTTACTTGCCAGCTTAACTTACATGGACTCTACTTTTAACATTTAGTCAGAGTTATATTATTTAGATCTTCTACTGGTCAGTATTACTCAATTTACTTACTTCTTCCTGCATTACTTAATTCGTTGTTTGTTCATATTCCTTTAATCCAAATACATACGATGTAAATAAATGTTGTATTAATTTTAAGTTTGTCTTTTGTTGTCCTCTTGTTGACTTGTGAGATTTCACGTCTTTTATTTTAAAAAATGTTAGTGGAACTCTTGTGTCTCAAATTTATTTGGGGCGCACAGGCCATATTATATCGCGCCCCCTTCTGGGTGTCCGTTAAAATCCAAATAGTTTTCCTCGATGATCTTTCGCTTATCAAATAAATCTGATGAATATTTTTTTTTTCTGTTGACAGGGAGTAACTGAAATTCTGATAAGCCAATAAGTGGATAAAGGTTAATTTTTGATAATTATATATATATATATATATAAATATATATATATATAAATATATATATATATATATCAATGTAGGATATATCGAAACAGAAAATTATAAAATGAGAGCATAATGATGTTCTTGACAATTGAGGATCATGATGATGGTGTGGAAATTGAAACATCGAAATTCACAACAAGTAAATGATATGAGAATAAACGCTTATGGTGATGTGAATATGTTTGGGAAATACAAGAAATGAATGTTGTGAGAATTTAGGTAATTTTAATTGGGATTTTTATATTTTTCTCTAATCAATACTTGGTAATTACTTTGGATTGCGTGCTTTTCAGTTCTCTGGAAGAAAATTTGAGCTGATCTACGTATCTTTGTTAAAAAGCTATCTATCTATCTTATATAACATGGCGATAGACTTTTAGAATATACCCCCTCGACCTCCAAGTCTTTGTAATTTACCTGAAATTTCCTTCATTACCTTCCACTCGAATTTGTCTCTTTATCATTTTCCATTAATTCTGACCATATCACGTTTCCCCATTACACGCGACGATCCTCATCTGGCTCAAGTTAAATATGAACGGACGAGAAAATTTACCAGTTAGAACGGCGCCCCGTTTTACGTGACGATCATCACATAATATCTTGC
>CAHIKZ030000485.1:175000-190000 GCA_903632075.3 Acanthosepion pharaonis
TGTCATACAATTTCCCCAATAATTCTAAAATTCGCTTGAAGATGAAACAGAACTAACGCTTTTAATTTAATTATGTAATTAAATTTGAAGTTCTTAAGCTTCAGTTTTTGAAACATGTTTATTACTGTGTAGCGAAGAAACACTATTTTAAATCAGTTAATTTATAATATTTATGCCCTGTAAATTTACATTGACCACTGTTTTGTAAAAATAAAAAAAAAAATATCAATAAGAACACCGGATTATATATCTTACTGTTCTTTCTTTCTTTCTTTCTTTCTTTATATATATATATATATATATATATATATATATATATATATATATATATATATATATATATATATGTCTTTTGTATGTATGTGTGTTTATAAGTAAGGTTGGTTATGCAGATGCGAGGATTATGTATACAAAACGGGCGAAAATATAAGCGTGTTGAAATTTAATATCAGTGAATATTGTAATTTCTTATATATTTCCGCACATTAATTTTTCTAAGGAATTTGTCCAAAGTGGGGAAAATGTCAACTGGCTATGAAACATTGTACAATAAGCTTATAGTCTTCGGAAACTATAACCATATCAATAACATTCTAAAGAAATTGGAGACTTTTGTGACACATTGTATATATCTGGGAATTGAAAAGAATTTACTTTTCAAAGCATCGATGTGTGTGGCTCACGAAAAACCTGGTAATTAATTGTTGAACGAGAATGATTGTAAGAAGTGTGATTTAATTAAAACAATTTTATCAATTCTCTAAGTTTTTTTTCTGCTTGCTTGCAGATATAAATGAATAAAGATCGTGTCTCAAGTGTCACAGGAACTTGATTTGTTCCTTGGAGGCAAACTGATAAGTTCCACTGCTTCCAACGGGCATTATAACAAAATTTTGATGAATAAAGTGACTCTTATATGCGCGCACATATAAACACATGCTTCTATATAGACAAAAATACTGTAATCATTGATACGTCTTTGACCAAATAATGAAGTCTTACTTTACTCACCCAATATTTTATTCATCAGGAAAATTGTATTCATTTTGACATAATTTAATTCGTTGCCATTCCATTATAGAATAAGTTAAACAATGACTCATTCGGTTAATTATTACTCCAAAGTGTACGCATTTATTTTCTAACATTATGTTGATATATATATATATATATATATATATATATATATATATATATATATATATATCTTACCATCCTGGACATGGATTTCTACCTGGATTCTCTTCTCTATATATATGAAGAAATAGATGTTCTATATTTATCGGATAAAGTGCTCAATATCAGAGATAGAGCGTGTGTAAATATAAAAGTGAATATAGGAGTCAACACTTACAGGCGACAGTCTGTTTCATGCTAGATGTAATCGTCAGGCCACCCTGACAATTATTTATTTATTTTTTTAATTTTTTCCGATACATTGTGGCTGTCTTAAAGGGGCTTCAAATACGATTAAATCAAATTTTATATATTTATATTTTTAATTATAAAGTTTTAAAATTCCATATTTCTTATATTTAATCATGCATTAGATATGACACTTTTAAAATTTAAATTTAGGAATTAAGTAGATATTTTTTTATATTTATTTATATTTGAAATCTATACGCTCTTCGGCAGGATTCGATCCTGCTTTTCTCTAAGGCGAACCCTCATGATATTTTAAGAATAGGGTCAAGCAAAACACTAATAAGGCTTTTAAACACATATTTTTTGTTGTTCATGATGACGGTCGTCTTTGAGTATATAATACAGAGGTTAGCAGTGAATATTTCGAAGACAGTAGGGAAGCGTAGTTCAGGTTAGCAGTGGATATCCCGGTAAAGTAGCAGAGCGTAGTTCTTCCTTCTGTTCCCCTTCGCCTGACAAGCTGGTACTGGACATTCGGATAGAGTAAAGGAAATGGCCGCCTTTATACACGACGGATTGAATGTTCTACGTCTTCTGATTGGTTTACCTTCTATTGGTGGACTATAAAGTGAGTCAAGTCATTTGGGTTAGCTCACTAGTACATACATATACACAAAAAACTGCAACATTTTTCCCGACTCTCGAAGTATACATCTCTGTTGAGTTTCATATTCTAACATGAACAATTCAATTTTAGGAATGGGTTTTTCGATTATTAATCCGACATTTTTTTTTTAACTTAAACCTAATTTTTAGTAGATACCCATGAGAATTCTCGAATATTTTGGCCGGTAGATGAAAATAAACAAATATTCTGTTTAATAAATAAATAAGGCATCAACGCAAAAATATATAATGCTGTATTACTCGTTCTCGAAGTTAACTATGTCATGAACTCGTCGACAAGAACACTTCCTGAGGGATCTCCAGCTGAGATTTCCGAGTGAAAATGGAAGACAGTGAGCCACTGACTTGACGAACTTTTATCAATGTGTGACGTCACCCCCCGTTCTCTCTGCGCCCGTGCTATCCTGTGACGACCAATATGACTTGGTATTGGTCGCGGCACCAAATGTGACGTTCTAACCCTTGGCCGATTCGGATGGGAATCTGGTTAGATTCGGTATCAGCCTTGTCGTTCCCAGCTCGCCTCCAACGTCTGGTTACCGAAATAACTGTTTTGATTTCTAGTCTAACCTACCCACGTTGTGATTTGATCTTAGGTAGACGAAATCAGTCAGTCGCCGGGCCGTAATGCAAGCTGAGTCCGATCAAGGGTAACACTGCACAAGTATATGTAAAAGAAAATAAAATAAAAACTCGAAAATTTCAAATGTGTTAAAAAACAGAATAACAAATATTTTTATATCTGGTTGCTGAATACAGGACAGCGTCTTTCTCTCAAACCGCTTATATGGATTCGTGACACTTTGCGCTTGATAGGCGAGTCTTAACATCTTAAGTTGTTTTTCGATAACTGTTTTTTTTTTTTTATCTTCAGGCGATATTCGTAAAACTTGTTTTGGTGGTGTGAGTCAACCATTGCATCACAAATGATGGAAATCATATTTAAGATATTATCGAATATCTGTCTATATTTCTGAGAGGAGGTATTATGTACACTATATACATTATTGGGACTATTGTCCTCATCTTTATCGCCATATTTGTCACAATCTTTCGGCATTTCAGTATCTGTCTATATTTCTGTCATGAAGTGTTATGTACACTATTTACATTATTCGGACTATTGTCCACATCTCTGTCGCCATATTTGTCACAACGTTTCGCGTTCAGGTGGTTGGAATGTCGAACTGAACCCTTTTTTCGCTCACTGACATGTCTAATGGAAGTCAGTTATCAATTATCTCCTGCTAATTCCCCTATCAATTTTCTCCACCGCCTTATCCAGGTATTAAACTCACATTCTTTGGGTCCTGTCACTGGATCTGTGTCATGTGTCCTTGAGGACATCTGTGTATGAATTTCTGGGTATTATAAACCTAATGTCTTCAGCAACCATTTGTTACCAGTGCTCATTATTCAATTTTTGCTGTTATGATTATGTTTTTTTACCAGAGCTCACATTGCAATTTTTTTTTTGTTATTATCGCTTTTCTCTGGATCTCCTTATTACTGATTCCCATATTGTATTCATTTCTATGCTTGGTCTTCTGACATGAATTCGATGTAGTACAAAAATTAAACAGATTGGAAGATCAGAAGGTCACGCACAAGATCCATCACCCACCACTAAAAGCAGTAATCAACATCAGCCAATATCAGCTGATTGCCTCTGATGAATCAGTATTAAATAAGGGTTTCAACTTCGCTACAACCATCAGGCTAATGCCACACTTGAACATCATTGCCAGAGTTGATGAGATGGCCTTGAACTTCTCTCAGGCTCAGGCGGATGAACTAAGATGGAAGGTGAGAGAGTTGTTGGGGAAGGCCAAGACGCACAGCTCAACCAACTGAAACAGGAGAGGTTGGCGATCGGATCCTTACAGAGGAACGAAAACATTATCATACTATCGGCTTCAGTTCGACATTCCAACCATCTAAAGAATCCCGGAGCGTACAACGGCCGAAACGCTGTGATAAATATGGCGACAACGATGTGGACAAATAGTCCGAATAATGTAAATAGTGAAGATATTATTTGTTAATATTCCAATTCAATAAATTGTTCTCGAAAATTTCACTTCTTGAAAATATGCATTACTGTCAAGATTTTAGGGACACCCTGCACTATATTTTTCGACAAATAAAATTAATAAAAAAGCGTTTAATTTTATGACATAACCTAATGAAATTAGATGACCATCTTCCATTAATACATATTGCAGATACGACAATTGGCTGCTTATTGAAGATAACTTTGACAACTGACATTGTTTTTTTGGATAGCCTGCATACCCGGAAGATATAAGGGTATATTTTCTGTGGTTCTGTACTTTGCAATGAAAAAACAAAGAAAAAAAAACGAAAGAAAGCCTAGATTCATTTCTTGCCTCAGTAAAAACTTGACCAACCGAAAACTTTTCAGTGGTGGGTGTGTTTCACTTTTCAAATCAGGGTTGACAAAACTGAACATGTGCCGCCCATCAGCAGTGCCATTTTGGAAATGTCTCGAACAAATTTTAAATTTCAGTCTAATCCGGTTCATTCAAATCGAAATTATGTACTGAAGATTGGTTTATTGCTTACATATATCCGCAAATTCCTCGTAAAAACATTATAAAGCAATAGTTGATATGCCTGGCACATATCGTTGCTTTTAACATTTTAAATCATCTCTGTGCATATATATATATACTAGCAGTTGCCCGGGGATATAACAGTAAGAGATAGATCAAGTATCCACCATCATAAAGACTGAAAAATAAAATTGACAAAGATTATTTTTTAAGGTTGACGGACACGCATGTCTTAATTAGTTTTTTTTTTTTTTTTTTTTTACGATTTGGGCAAACCCAAACTCAAACAAAAACATTGTTTTCAATCGTTATGAGTCTCCCGATTGAATAGAATAATTTTATAAACAATTGTCTTGTAAATGAAATTTTAAAGCATTCTGAATGTAAAAATAAAGAAAAAAAGTGTGCAAGACAATAAGAAACACTACATGCAAAAAAAAAAGTGAAGTTTTGTTGAAAGTGGTTGAAAAAATGTAGGTAGCCTTTCTGTAATCTTTTTAGTTTTACAATTTATGATTTTTACTTATTGAATACAGTAAAAAAAATTGCATATTTTGCTTGTTGTGATTCATAATTAGAATTCTGATTTGAATATATTTTCCATTCGTTGTTTCTAATAAAAAATATTAACTTTATTTGGGTTTATTAATTATGATCTAACAAATCTTATTCATTTAGTAGCCTTTCTGTAATAATAATCTTTTACAATTTATGATTTTTACTTATTGAATACAGTAAAAAGATTGGACACCATGTGTATTTAAAGTAGTTTCCCGTTCCGGTTATTATTTTTAGTTAGGACATGTGTATGTTTAGATTTCATTATCTTTCCCTAAAGATAAAGAATTTATCCGATGTTTGTATTCGTACAATCAGTAGAGATCATTAGATTATTGTTTAAGCTTGACGGACACACATGTCTTAATTAGTTTTTTATTTTTATTTTTTTACGAATTGGTAAAACCCAAACTCAAACAAAAACATCGTTTTCAATCGTTATGAGTCTCCCAATTGAATAGAATTTTATTATAAATAATTGTCTTGTAAATGGAATTTTTAAAGCATTCTGAATGTTAAAAATAAAGAAAAATTGTGCAAGAGAATAAGAAACACTACCTGCCAAAAAAAAAGAAGTGAAGTTTTGTTTTATCGGCTGAAAATATAGGAAATCTGCTGCCATATTTAAATGAACCCCACACACAAACAACCCGATGTGAGTTGTCCCCCTTCCATTTTCATGATGTCTCTTAATCGTGTTTTCAAATTGATTTTGTGCAAAACAATTATATTTTCCCCATTTTGGCACTGTTAGAACCACCACAAGGTAATTTTATGTAGTCCTGTGAAGTTTTGTTGAAATCGGTTGAAAAATGTGGAAATCCGATCCAATATATAAACGTTACAGACACACACACACACACACACACACACACACAATCTGCGTTTTATAATAAGTAAGATATATATATATATATATATATATATATATATATATATATATATATATATATATATATATTGTCAGCTACAGACAGACTGTTTCGCTGTATGAGAGCACATCAGTGTGGCTAGACGTCCGGTTGCATCTAGATAGAATCGAAATATATTTGTGTGTGTGTGTATGTGTGTGTGTGTGTGGACAGGTGTGTACGTACGTGCTTGTATATACATGCACAATTATATATTCCCTTTGTAACAGCTAATGTTATATTTAAAAGTTAAGTGCATCGAATAGATTCTTAATATAGGTAGGCGCCATACATTCTGCTTGACTGAGTGCAGTACATGCACATACGGGGTGTCCTCAAAACAGTATTCACTTTATGAATTTGTCGTCAGTTTGAAGATGTATAAACATGCATTTAATTTCATTTTCTATTTTATATAAAGAATCTTTTAAGTCAATAAATATGAATATTTCTTAATCAATAATCTCGTTTGCAATTCAATAAACAATGTAGTTATTGTCATTTAAAGTGCGGGTTAAATTTGCACACCCTATATGCACTTGTCTATAAACAGGGCTCGATGGATAAATTGCCGTCTAAAATACGCAAAAATGAAAATAATACTGACATCTTATTTTAACAGATATATTTACAAAAATTACCTAAAAATCTCTTGAACTAGTAAAGAATACATTTGTATAATAAAATTGACATTGGCTTCCACCACGGCTCACCTGATGCCTTTGGAATATAATAGGTAAATTGTCGTCATTTATATATATATATATATATATATATATATATATATATATATATATATATATATATATATATATATATGTGTGTGTGTGTGTGGAAATATATAAAAAATAGGAAAGAACACGTTAGGTAAATAGTCGGAGTTCATTAGTATTTTGTGTTTATTTTATAAGAAAAAAAAAGTGGTTCAAACAAAAGTAGAGCTTAAATTATAATTATTTTTGATAATTATTTTTTATAATTACTTTCTTATAATATATATATATATATATATATATATATATATGAGCGCATGCATATCCTCGTGCGTGCATTAGTGTGTATACGTCTGCACATCTTTGATAGGACCAAAACAGTGACTAAATGTGTCGAAATGACAGTTAAATTTCAATTTTATGAAAAAAGTTGGAAAATTGTAGATTGGACGACAGAGGAATTGTACTAGTCTCATGTATATCTCTAACTGTAATGTATTATTTGCTCACACAGGGCTATTATATATATATATATATATATATATATATATATATATATATATATATATATATATGTGTGTGTGAAATTATATATGATTAATATGAGTGAATGTTTATCATCCCGATCCCGGAGTTTTGTAGGAGGACTTGCCCGTCCACTCTTCCAGTAATATCAGCAATTTCCTGCTTTTATTTTTGCGAGTTTTTACTTTTTAGACATTTACTATGTAATTTTTGTGTGCGTTTGCGTACGTACAGCAATACGCTCGTCTCTGTGTTTAATATAGAATTTGATTAGTTCGATGAAGGACAAATTGGCAGATGATCTAGAAAATGACTTACAATGTGTTTTAAGCGAGGCAAGAAAGAGCTTGCTGATTTTAATGTCTCTAAAGTGAAACTACTTTCTTTTTATCGTCTGAAAGAACCTTCCATTTTTCCCTTCAAGCAATATGGTTGATGCTAACCTCCAGCAGAGTTACACATCACTTCTTCCGGACTAACATTTACTACTGAAATTAAGTGAAAAGATTAAAGTGAATCTATTGCTATGTTTTCTTCTTCTTCTTCTTCTTCTTCTTCTTCTTCTGCTTCTTTGTCTTTTTTTGTCCTCTTCTTTGTTTTCTTCTTCTTTGTCTTCTTCTTCATTGTCTTCTTGGTTTTCTTCTTATTTTCTTCTTTTTTGTCTTCTTATTATTTCTTCTTCTTCTTCTTCTTCTTCTTTGTCTTCTTCTTCGTCTTCTTTGCCTTCTTATTATTACTTTCTTCTTTTTCGCCTTCGTCGTCGTCGTCTTATTTTCTTTTTGTCTTCTTCTTATTTTCTTTTTTTTTTCTTCTTCTTTGTCTTCTTCTACTTTGTCTTCTTATTATTATTTTCTTCTTTTTCGTCTTCGTCGATGTCTTATTATCATTTTCTTCTTTTTTGTTTTCTTCTTCTTCTTTTCTTCTTTTCTTATTTTTTTGTTGTTCTTCGTCTTCTTCGATTTCTTCTTCGTGTTTGTCTTTTTCTTCTTTTTCCTCTTCTTTTTCTTCTTGTTTGTTATACCCTCCTTTCCTTTATCTTTCTTTTCTCTTCAACATTTATAACATTTACTAAGCCCTCTTTTCACATGATGTGCCCAAGAAATTTCACTTGCCTTTCTGATGTTAAGTGCCTGTATTATTTCTGTTTTTGGTTTTGTTTCCATTTTCTATAAAACAACGTCGCTGCTCAAATTTTCAGTTTGTGACATACTCAGTATCCTTGTGTAGAACCACATTTCTTTTAGCTCAAGTCACTTCTTCATCAGTGATAAAATTGTCCAACATTCACTCGAATATAGGAGAACTGATATTACAGAAAATTTCACTTGCCTTTTCTTTGTTTCTCACATCTTTTTCATTTACTATCTGCTGTCGGCCTTACTTTAGATTCTTTACTGTGCCTGCTAACTTCATTTAATTATTTTCATTAAGCATGTTTTCACTCTGTTCTTTTTCTGTTTAAACTTCTTTGAAAGCGGAATTATTTTCATGTCCAAAAATTTATTAATATAAATGCATACAAAGTTTCTTTCTTTGAGCGGTAGCATCAAAACCGAGAGATACATAAAGCAGAGGATATAATTAAAATTATTATTAGTTTTAAACAGGTTCATTGTACTGTACACATCCCAAAACAAAATTATATATAAATATTTATATTTATATAAACAAGAAAATCGATTAGTTTCTTCCAGGAATGTCTTTGAAAATTGATTCCACGCCAAACAAATGCAGTGACGAGAATTGTTTGCCAAAGAACGTAAACAGTTTTACAGCGTTCACCTGTTCAAGGTTCAACCAGTACAAATGAATATGTAAGAAGAAAGATGCCAGGATACATAGGGAGGGAAATGTTTTGAAAATTGTTATGTCAAATTAAAATTTACAGAACCGACATGGTCCCATGTCAGCGGTAAAAATATAAAACTCTTTATCTATGTGTATTTATGTGTATTTATACACACACAAACAATTGAGTAATTTGATTGAAATTTTGGATAAACTCTCCGGGTTCATGTTCAAATGATTTTATTCAAGTAATTTCGACCGATGGGATGCAAAATTATATATATATATATATATATATATATATATATATATATATATATATATATATATATATATATATATATATATATATGAGAGTGTGGGTGGTGTAGCGTTAACTTGTGGCTGCTATTGGAATATATGAACTCACTCTTACATTTCAGAACACGCCCAATCATATTTACGTTTTTGACACACATGTTTACTAATGTACACATATGTAACCAAACATAACTTATATACACATACATAAAGATATACATAATGTCTTGTAACTTTTAACGTAATATATTATTACATGTAGAGATTTAAGTATATACCATATCTATTAAAACATACACACACAAATAAACGCACACTCACACACACACACACACACACACACACACACATATATATATATATATATATATATATATATATATATATATATATATATGTACGTATGTATGGTTTGTGTGTGTATGTGGGTTTGTATGTATGTAGCCTAGTCGTGCATTAAAAAATATGAAAAAAAAGCATGTGATTACACACACACACACACACACACATATATATATATATATATATATATATATATATATATATATATATATATATATATATATATATATATATATATATATATGCATCTATATACATTTTACACAAAAACATTCAAACGCTAATACATACATATATATATATATATATATATATATGTGTGTGTGTGAGTTTGGGTGAATATATACTTTACACACAAATATTCAAACACTAATATATATACATACATACATATACATATATATATATATACATATATATATATATATATATATATATATATATATATATATATGTGTGTGTGTGTGTGTGTGTGTGTGTGTGTGTGTGTTCTCGTTAATACACAACTTGTTCTTAAAGAATTTTTAAATGTTTGCGTGTGTTTATATTCGGAATGAAACGCTAAACACCTGCACTTATTTTTTGTTAGGAAAACAAACAGAAATGATTAGAACAATAAAAAAAAATTCCTACCCTTAATACCCGTTCATCTCTTTCTCTTTCTTGCTCCCTCTATCTTTCTCTTTTTTATCTATCTATCTATCTATCTATCTATCTATCTATCTATCTATCTATCTGTTTTGGTTACTCTCTCTCTCTCTCTCCCACACTTAATTCTTCTCATGAAATTTTGTCCCAGCTGCAGAAAGATGGTCTTTCCCCATTTTCACTGTCAGTTTTTCTTCATTGCTCAGTGGTTTCTCTCGTAATATTTGGAAAGACCAACCTATAAGTCGTTGATAGAATCCAGATAGGTAGGTACCCATCGTTAAACACAGTTTGTTCAAAGTCAACAAAATTAGCAAAAACAGAAAACATATTATGATAACATCTTCTTTCCCGTGTTATTCTCTTTTGATGCTTAGTTTTTTGCTATGCGATCATTCTCTCAAAGTCTGTCAATCAATATATTCAATGTATTTGATAGGTTAATTATTTTAAAACTATATTTTCAATATTTAATTCCCTAATACTTCAGACTGTCACGTCTCCAGCTCCGGTAATCTCTAATTAATATTCACTCCGTTACTATAACTTTTCAAAATTGAGGTAACCACATCTTATATCATATAATAAATATTTAACTAGATCATGTGAAGGATGACAAGTGGGAAGGGACAAGTCTGTCAAAACTACCGGAATGTCATAAAACCATACAAATAGTAAAATATTTTACGAATACTTATAAGAGGAAGAGATGTTTAGAATCGGACTGCTGTCATTGAAGATGGAATTAGGGCGGAGTAAACAGAAATGATACCTGTAAGCAAAAATGAAAAATCAGTTCTCAAATATCCACTACGTCAATAAATATTATCTATCTATCTATCTATCTATCTATCTATCTATCTATCTATCTATCTATCTGTCTGTCTGTCTATCTATCTATCTATGTGTGTGTTTGTGTATATATATATATATATATATATATATATATATATATATATATATATATATATATATATATTATAAAATTTCGCTTGCGGATGAAATGGAACTAATGTTTTTAATTTAATTACAAAATTAAATTTAAAGTTTTTAGCTTTCATTTTTGAAACATAGTTACTACTGTGTAGCGAAAAATCAGTTAATTTATAATATTAATGCTCTGTAAATTTACTGTTTTTGTAAAACATAAAAACACTGTTTTGTAAAAATTAAAAATAAATATATCAATAAGAACACCGGATTACATATCTTACTGTTCTTTCTTTTATTTAAAAATATATATATATATATATATATATATATATATATATATATATATATATATATATATATATATATATATCAAAAGCTACCCTTTCGGGCGGCATTTAATTTAGCTCCTGTGGAGGAATCTTGATTTGGCCATCATCACAATAGCTAGGGAGGAGTAGATGCAATAGGCATCAATAAACTACAGAACAACTCAAAATTGATCGCTGCAATTAAGTTTAAGCTTACCTTTTAAAAGTTTAACGATAATTATTCTGCTGCCACTTAATTTAATGACAACTTGATGTACGTAGATTCTTGTTTTCCGTATAAACAATTATTTTGATTTCATGGGTGAAAATACAGGAGAAAATTCATCAAATAAATTTAATATAGTGTAAAGATGGGAAAATAGAAATTAAAATTAGTCATACATTCAACATTTGAAGAGTTAGAGAAACATAATAGTTACTTATATTCCATAGTATAAGCATACAGATAAGTAGTATGTGGCCAAAGAGTCTCATACGTCGAACTCAACGGGAGAGTCCATCATATATATACATTGTTACTCTTTCAGTCCAGTAATTATGAGATTAACCCATGTCATATCTTTCCGTATATTGGTTATTTTTGATGAACATATTTTTTTTTCTATTAGCGTGTTGGTGTGTTTCACTTACAATTTACAACATATCTTGATGCGAAAATTTTCGTTTCAATGTAAAATTTCAATTTCATTTATTTTCAGTTCAAGTTTAATGTATATTGTAATGGAGTTTGCTTGTTATGTTACTTTTTTATTTTGCATATATTTTTGGAAATCTGCGGTGACTAACGCACGAGTAATACTCACAGAATACTCATAAAAATTAGAGGATTACATATATTATAGTAGTAGTTATTATGCCTTGAATAATCCTTTGGTGAAGTCGCAATCGTTATGCCTGTAATTTTTTATTATAGTGCCTACTATGTTTCCCTTGCCGTTTCCGGTTGCAACTTTTAAAACTAAACTGAGGGCTTCTGTATTGGAAAGCGTTATATCCGATAAATTACATTAGGATTTCCAATATATTTTCGTTGTCGTTGATGCGTTTTGTCACAGTTTGTTTTTTTCTTTTTTATTGTCATTCATTTGCTTGATATTTTGTAGTTGAGTTTAAGAGCACTTCGAATTTATAGCCCACAATATTTACAAGAGGAGAAATATATTGAAAATACTATCAATACCTATTTCATATTCAATGCAAATGAAAAGGCTTATAAAATTTTCCAAAATAGCTGTCCTTCTTTGAAAACATAACTAATCAAAAAATATATATTATACTACCGACAAAATCTATCACAACTACAACCGAAAACAATTCACCAAACTCAAAATAAAGTTTGTCACAACTTCATCTAAAATAATCAACGAATTAATAAAAAAAAAACAACCAGCCAAAATTTGAAGGAGAAATTTACTCTATTATGGATTACATATATATTGGTTTTTCTACGTACAATCATTGTATTTGTGCGTTGTGCCTAGAGTCAAAATATTGCTCCTGCGAAACCTTGCTTAATATATGACCAAATTATTTTTGCTAGGTCTTCTTCTTCGGCAACCAACTTTTCTGCGTCCCTCCAGTATGTGACAGGGTAGAGAAGCAGTTCCTTATAACTCGCATTATATGCAAAAAAAAAAACAAAACAAAAAAAAAAACAGATTTTCTAATAAAAAAGATATTAATACATCTTATAGATAATATAAGAATGAATGATTTATTCACTATGACTTTCACTCTTTTTAATTAAATCTTTACCATGATGTTAAAATACTGCACAACACTTAAACACGATGTCCTTGGTTATTTTGGCACGTTCCATTGTTAAGGCAACCTTCAAGTTATTGATATTAGGTCGGGAGTTTTTATTATTGGTCTGTGCCGAAATACCCCCCACGGTTTAGTCTTGCTGGTCCAGTTCCATGTTGGGATTGAGCCAGAAGTTCACTGGCCCGAAATCAGCAAAATATAGCGTTGTCGAAACTCTAAAATTTCTTGTCCCTATGAGAGAAACGCTTAAGGTTTGCAAATAGTGCCGTTCTTATTAAACATTGGTCCTCCAGAATCAGTTAGTATTTATCAGTACATCGTCTGTAGAAGAATGGGTGGTTCGATTTCCCGTCGGGTGCTTGGAGAGCAGGACTATGAACTAAGTTCGTTCTCCAATCATGTAGGTACCCTTGATATCAGTTCTAATTTCAAAAGTTACTAGTTTATTCGCTGATTAAGAACAGCGTGCACTGTAAAGAGAGTCTTTTAAGAGTGGAGATATGACACTTGTTTGCTTTATGGCCCAGATATATTCATGTATAAAAGTCCTGATTGTTGATCAGCTATCTTACGTTGGGTATTGTAGGATACTTTGCAGTCTTCGTATTGGTGGCGTGGAAGTTGCTGATCCCAACGCTGCCATATTTACAATGGTTGCCGATGCCTGTTTGTAGGATCTCCTATACATTATGCACAATGAATAGGGATGTACTAAATATATTGCCATTGTTTGAGGGTCGACTTATGTAGGAAACAAATGAAATTGTCATTGTCCTTTATCACTTTATGAAATCATTTTCTAAAATTTCCTTGAAAAGTAAATACACATTGAAAGCAAATAATATAGTCAATGTGCTGTATTTGCTTTTACATAATTTTCACATGATTTGTTGAGAAATTATACTTCTAAATTTCCTTCCTCGTCCTTTAATTTATACGTGGTTACGTCTGTGTGATCTACAATGCGTAAACGTGCATGAATATATGTCTGCGTACATATGTGCGGACGGCAATTTCTTCCCACTATCATAAAAACAACGATATACGCAACCACATATAAATCCAAAATTTTAAAATTAATCAGTTTGTCTGACGATCGCAAATAGCGTATAACCCAGGGTCATAAACTCAGATCAAAAATTCAAAGTGAAATTCTAGCGCATTATTTTTTACGAATATAAACAAATGCCAGACAGCCATATTGCTCAAATTTATCTATAGTAAAAAATTTTACATTAGCGAAGTCAGCTGCTGTTTAGAATTACCTTCTCTCCCAACAGTGCTCAAGCGAAATTTTTCCGAAAGCATAATATATATATTTATATAGATATGTATTTATGATAAATATGTAATTTTAAGTTATTTTATATTCATGGGTTAATGTGCTAATTATCAGGGATAATGTGTATGTAAATTCAAAAGTGGATACCGAGTCCAACACAGACCATCAAAAGCGTTTTACGCGTAAACGCAAACTTCTGATGTCCATGAGGCCTGAAGATTGCGTCTAAGGATGAAACGTGAATCACACACAACACGAACACACACACACACA